>JAWQEG010005975.1:137500-174694 GCA_033782935.1 Petrolisthes cinctipes
CAATTCGTCAACATGAGACTATTCTATTCAGTGGGTCGTGTACGGGAGCGATGGAGGGCCACTGATTCCTCCAAACTATGCCAGGAAACAGTCTAGTACCTTTGTATATGAGTAGAGGATCAGTTTTACAGCATTGATTTGAGAAATTTGCTGGACTCCAATTCAGCATACGAGACTCAGCCATCATCAAAACCCCATTTTTTTTTATTTTAGGAAGGAGCCATTCCATGAACTGTCAAGTTAGAATAGGGTTGCTAGCCTCACCATTCCGAAGCTCATCTACTCCTACATAACTATAATAATGTACATGTTCTTTTGCTTCACCCATTCCTAGTTCATGCTTTCTTACACAATCACTCACCATATCATACTGTCTCCCTCTTACTCTGCTTTATCCTACATCAAACTTCTCAGGCATCCTTTACACCACTCTAATTTCATCCTTTCTTTACACAAACTCAAAACCACCACAGAACACTAACTTCACTCTTTGGTCATGAAGCTCTGACATCAGGAAACAACACCAGATCACCTTTCCTAACCAAGGATGGTGTTTCCTCTCTGAATCCTTTTACTCCTTCATTTTCCTTTTCAGTGTGAGTGACGTGTATGCATGTCACTATAAGAACAAAGGGTTATTATAAAGATCTGTCTTTTTTTTCGCTATAGCCATTCGACAGGTGTTAGTATCGTACCCAACACTTGTTACACATAGATTGCTCAAGGATAATTTATTCACAGGTGTTAGATATTTCAGTGGCTCAGTGGATATAGCACACGAATAAATAAATAAAATTAATATTATCATATGCTATAGTCGAGATGTTAATGACCCAGGACCTATCAACTCCTTACCCCACAACCAATTAACCACTTACCCCTAACATATCAGTCCCTAATCCCTAATCTGCTAACCTATTACCCCCCTAACCTATCAACCCCTTACTCCTAGTTCCCTAATTTATCAACCCCTTACTCCTAACCTATCAACCCCTTATCCCTGATCTGCCAACCCATTAACCCCTAACATATCAGTCCCTATCCCCTAATCTGCCAACCGCTTACCCCTGACCTATCAACCCCTTAACCCCTAACATATCAGTCCCTATCCCCTAATCTTCCAACCCCTTACTCCCAACTATCAACCCCTTAACCCCTAACATTTCAGTCCCTATCCCCTAATCTGCCAACCCCTTACCCCTGACCTATCAACCCCTTAACCCCTAACATTTCAGTCTCTATCCCCTAATCTGCCAACCCCTTACTCCCAACCTATCAACCCCTTAACCCCTAACTTATCAGTCCCTATCCCCTAAACTACATACCCCTTACCCCTGACCTATCAACCCCTTAACCCCAACATATCAGCCCCTATCCCCTAATCTACCAACCCCTTACTCCTGACCTATCAACCCCTTAACCCCTAACATTTCAGTCCCTATCCCCTAATCTGCCAACCCCTTACCCTTGACCTATCAACCCCTTAACCCCTAACATATCAGTCCCTATCCCCTAATCTACCAACCCCTTACTCCTGACCTATCAACCCCTTAACCCCTAACATTTCAGTCCCTATCCCCTAATCTGCCAACCCCTTACCCCTGACCTATCAACCCCTTAACCCCTAACATTTCAGTCTCTATCCCCTAATCTACCAACCCCTTACTCCTGACCTATCAACCCCTTAACCCCTAACATTTCAGTCCCTATCCCCTAATCTGCCAACCCCTTACCCTTGACCTATCAACCCCTTAACCCCTAACATATCAGTCCCTATCCCCTAATCTACCAACCCCTTACCCCTGACCTATCAACCCCTTAACCCCTAACATATCAGTCCCTATCCCCTAATCTACCAACCCCTTACCCCTGACCTATCAACCCCTTAACCCCTAACATATCAGTCCCTATCCCCTAATCTACCAACCCCTTACCCCTGACCTACCAGCCACTTACACCCTTACTGCTGATCTTTGTCGTGTTGTTTCGAAGCTGAGAGTACATCAACATTACTCTCAGATACAACAACATCAACATTACTCCCAGATACATCAACATCAACATTACTCCCAGATACATCAACATCAACATTACTCCCAGATACAACAACATCAACATTACTCCCAGATACATCAACATCAACATTACTCCCAGATACAACAACATCAACATTACTCCCAGATACAACAACATCAACATTACTCTCAGATACATCAACATCAACATTACTCCCAGATACAACAACATCAACATTACTCCCAGATACAACAACATCAACATTACTCTCAGATACATCAACATCAACATTACTCTCAGATACATCAACATCAACATTACTCTCAGATACATGACCTCCAGCATATATACATCATAAAATCAAACACATTATACACCACACACCTAGTCAGAATGTTCACAATATCATTACTGACCACGAAAACAAAAAAAATTAAATAATATTAATAATGATAATAATAATAACAATAATAATAATAATAATAATAATAATAATAATAATAATAATAATAATAATAATAATAATAATAATAATAATAATAATAATGATAATAATAGTAATAGTAATAATAATAATAATAATAATAATAATAGTAATAATAATAATAAAAATAAATAAATAAATAAATGAAATAAAAATAGGCTTTGAGACCACTAATAAGAAAGGGGTATGAAACTCCCCACATTTTGACCATGATTTTAATGATCCCTCGACACACCCTGGACTATTGCCTGACTCACTTTGGCCTTTTCATTAATATGTATGACTAATTTTCCCCCTCCTTTCCTCTACTAAACCTCACCCATTTTCCTCACCAAAACTCAGGCATCAGCAGCAACTTACTGATAGCAATCCTTCCTCTGTCTTCCTTTTATTTCCCTGTCCATAAGGGAAGGAACTCGTGTTGGTAAATTGGAAGGTCTCTAATTCCTATAAAAGTATATAATGAAACAGATCCCCTGTTCGTAACATTGAAGTGATTTGTTTGAAGTGCTTAATGTGAAACTAAAAAAGAAATAGTGAGAGATTCAAAATCATGTCTAATACTGTTCGAGATCCCTGCATGGACCCATTGCGTTTAAAAGTGCACATGTCGTAGTAAGGGAGAAAGATGGATGGCAGTAAAGGGTTCCAGAGTTGATCAGTTGTGTGTGTGAAACATTGAGAGTACCAGTAGTTTAGGAAATTGAATAGAAAAGGTGAGACTGAGAAGCTTGAGGCTGAATATTACTACACCACCCAAAAGGTTTCATGATGTCACATCTCTCCCTCTGTCACACTCAGACTGCCACCCAACCTTAGCGTCCCACCAGTTTTGTTCACGTCACCAAATCGATGGCGGGGAAGACTCGCGTGGTGCATCATGATTGGTTGGTTCTCCCAGCACAGGTGGGGTGGGTGTGTCTAGGAGAGGAGGGGGACTGGATAGGTAAACTGACTCTCTCTCTCTCTCTCTCTCTCTCTCTCTCTCTCTCTCTCTCTCTCTCTCTCTGAGTGATCTACCGGGCCTGTGTTGAATGTAAAACATTAAATATTATGGTAATGTTATATTGAGGATCTACTGCATTCCTCCTTCACCACTGTTCTTCGTCTTATATTATTCTGCACCATCATTTGCTCTGCTGTTCCCCTACATCACTACCTCTGCTTCTTTACCACTAATTGTTTCTCCCCTTTAATTATTAAATTTCTCTCCCTCACAAGCTCCACCATCAATTTATTTTTTATTGATGTTTCTGATACTCTGTTTTATATGTATATATATTTTATACTGAGGAAGTTAGGATCAAAGGCAAGAAGCCCTTACAATGTGAAATGAAAATAGAGCAAGAGAGGTTTAATATCATGTCCAGTTACGTTGTCAGGTAAACACATAACAATCATAGACAACTATATAGTAGTAAATACTGTTATATATGTATTGGTAGACATAATATAACAACGAAGAAGATCCGAGGTGGATGAGTGGCATATGGTGTTGTTATTTCCTCTCGTCCCAGTATATAGTGTTTGTGTCCAACCACTTACCAGAGCCACTTTGTTGTTGATTGACTATAACCCCATTTAGGCGACCCTCATCATAACATGTTTATGCCATAAGGAAGGAAAGTGCCATGGAAAGTTATATTGGGACCAGGTTTTACTATATTTTGTGCGTTACTTCTAAAACTATTTTGTCTTCTGTTTGACTATCAACCATTAAAATAACTACTTAGTCAAAAGAAATACTCACATTGCATTCACGACAACATTATTCTCATAGTTCATCACATTAACAGAGAGACGACCGAACTTTTAGGTATGTACACCCACCTACAAAAGCGCTGTCGCCTCACTAAACGGTTCTTGATGTTTGGGGTTTAATGACTCGTGAATCGAAACACAATACACTACAACATTTTCCAATTGTGAAGCTTGTGGGGTTCATGACTGCGGATGAGGCGACAGCGCTTTTGTAGGTGGGTGTACAGTACTATAGGCTACACTCGTAATTCACAATCCCCAGCCCTCCTGAGTCGAAGCCAGAGATCCGAAGCAGGCGGTTTCTGAACGACAGCCCTCCCAAAACCTCCATTGGCTCGAAATGTGTGTGTTCTCGTGATGGTTTGGGTGGGCTGTCGTCCAGAAACCGCCTGCTTCAGATCTCGGGCTTTGACTCAAGTGGACTAGGAATTGTGGTGCGCGACTGTAATATTTTGTATTATTATTATTATTATTATTTTTTTTTTCACTAGAAAGCAATGCGATGGATTCTAGAATAAAGTTTTTCTGTGTTCTACGTTGCTCATGGGTTTATTCGGCCAAGCACATTAGTGATTTTTTTGTACAAGTGTTCTGAATTAAACTGACACAGATGTTTCTCCAACGCTTACTCATCTTTACTTCTAAATCAAGGAAACTGTTATACGCTATACACGCAGAAGGGAGTCAGGTATATTACAATTAACTCTCTAGTTGGTGAAATCTTTGCCAGGGAACAGACGATATCAACGTTACTAATTATGACTGGCGGGGCTAAAATCACGAAAAAAAAACAGCAACAAAAAACAAGGAAATCATTTTGACTGACGTGGTAAATGGAAAGGTCAGGTGAATATTGGTACCAAATTATTTAGGTTGATATTTAGCCTGGATTAAGGGGAGATTCTTTTGTTGGTGAATTGAAAGGTCTCTGATTCCTCCAAATTATACTAAGAAACAAATCATCTAATAGTACTGTTGAGGGCGTTCGTTTTCTGGCATCGTTAGGAGGAATCAGTAGCCCTCCAATTTGCAAACAAGAGAATCTCCCCTTAATGGTAGCAATGCGAAGTAGCTCATGGCACAGTTGCGGACACATATGAAACAGACACACTTCAAACAACGGGGCGCCTTATCAAGTATAGAATAGGGACTGGTATATGAGATTGTGATGTAAGAAGTGTATAATAGTGGTAGTGGTTTGGGGTTGGTGTAATAATACTCGACGGGATGGGAAAGGGATATGATGCTACTTATCTGCGACTCATAAACTTTGGAATGTTCTGTACTTCAACCGTGTATCTAAAGTGATATATAGTTATTAGAAGAAGGGAATCGGTACATATTCGCTAGGGAAACAAAATAATGTACTTTATAGGGAGTCTGTAACAAGAAGCGTAGTTCTGTAAGCATCTCCAAGTCCTTATCATACTGAGCTTAGCCCACAGTACCTACAATAATCACTCTCATAACGTCTTATCTGGCTGCCTGCGTTTGTTCTGGTAAACAATATATCTATCTTATCAGATGATAGGAAAGCCCCTTGTCTGATAAAGATATCACTGAAACCTAACTGATAATTCAACCATACTCCCCGTCAGTCAGCTGCAGATAAGAACCAAACTGGAGAAGCCACGTTGCAGTCTCACCACTCTTTGCTAACATGTAGAAGCGTAAATTCAGTGTTGCTGGAAATTGTTACTCGTACTACTTTAATATTGCCTTTAGGGGGAAGTATAGTGTTGGTAAATCTGGAGCAATTGATTCCTCCAAACGATTCCAAGCAACAGGCCATTATTATTTTTGTTCATTTGGTTCTGCTTCCTGACATACTTTGGAGGAATCAAGGCGCATTATGTACACTACCAAAAGTATACTCTCCCCTTAATAACTGTTGAATTTGTTACTCTCACGGTCGCAGATACCAATGCAGTGCCCATATTCAAACTGATATTAAGGTATTTCATATTTTTAAAGTCCTTTGTCTTGTAAGTAAGATAACTTCATGTTTGCCTATAGCTATGCAAAGGATTCAACAAGAAGACAAACAAAACAATGGAATAATCTGCGACTCCCTACATCCGTTTCAGCTCCTTTTGAATTCAAGAAGATATTCACTTATACCGGCTTCAGTCAGTAGCACATTACTTGTACACAAACATGTAGATGGGTAGATGTAGGACCCTCTTGTGTACCTTTGGTATGGGCTTTACATGACTTGCATTCCAGAGCTCGAGTGGAATACATTAATTTCCATTATCACACTATTTCAGTTTTACCAAATACATTTGAGGACACCGAATTGGTTCAATGAGAACCTTCCCAACTCGAGCCCAAATGGTCATGAGTTCCAGACTTCTGCAAATTTGAATCGTGGAGACTTCCTCAAACTATACCAGGAAACATACTATTTATATTCTGACATACTCATTTACTGACAAAAGAATATATAAATCTCTTCAAGTCCGTGATGGGTATAAAATTATGAAAGCACTTATATGCACTTCCTTTTCCTGCCCTTCCCATAGTTGTATTTCTAATTGTGTACAGATTCAGACACTTGTATTCTTTGGTGGTTCTGCTAACTTTCGTATTATTTCATTCCAGACATCCATCCAACCACCACATGACACTTGCAGGGTTCAAGAAGGAAAGTGCCGGTAAGTATACTGAGACCTTTTTCCTTGAGTGTGGGTATCAAAAGATAAAAACTAAAAGAGAACAACTGGTGATAAGTAGATAAGATGAGAGTGGAGGAAAAACAATGGGTGTTGCAATTGTAAGAGAAGAATGTTTCCTTCGGTTGCTTTGCAAACAGTATGTTGAATTTCTCACTGTTCTTTCAGTTTAAGTAGTAAGGAAGGATAGATCTGATCACAATAACAAAAACCTTTATTACAGACTTCCCGTTAATGAATCCCATACACATGATTTCTATAGATGAGTAAATAATCAATAAATGCAATGCTTTGCTGTTGGAAATGTTACAGGCCCAATACTATCTTTTGGTTTGATGGAGAGTAAGTACACACCTGATGGACAGTAAGTACACACCTGATCCTTCAATACACAGACGGCTGGAAACTCTGCTCATTAAGTGCAAATATATGTTCACCCATTTTCTCTAAAAAAGAATTCGTGAGAACAAACTTTGATCATCTGTATACATTTGTAGATGTTAATATGTAGTAAGTATTTCGATTACATTTTACAGAATGATGAGTTCATTGTCGATGTATCTACTTCCCAACAAATAATTGAAGTTTCCTGAGTCTTGACTAGCTAATGAATTCACTACAGCATAACATACATGGATGATAAACATGAAAATAATATTACTTTCGTAATGAACAAGAGTCCTTTGATTTATCCACACTTTGACACACTCACCTCTTAAGAACAGGCGTTGCTTAGTGGAAAAATGTGGAGAAATTCAGAAGCTTCAATAATTTGATGAAATCTTATGTACACTTTAAGCTATGACTAGAGATTAGTGTGCTTTATTTACATGACATGTCCCAAACTCAATCGGGAGTTACTATTGACAGCACACCCACACAAGATGGATGTTTTTATTTTTGATAATGCAATATACATATTACTGTCTACCCTGGCTCATTAATACATTTATGGCTTCACTTGTACACAACTTTATTCGCATCAGTATCATTGTATGGTGGGCGACAGGAATTATTGCACAGGCTATATAGAAAAAGAGGTCAATATTATGAAAGTTCTGCAATGAATTATCTACCAAGTGCCTAGTTGATTGCAAAACAACAAACCTTATGTAATGTTGTATGGAAATTATGTAATCTTTTTTTTTCTATGTGTTGTAAACTCTCGAAAACAACAGCTGTGTGTATGAATTCTTGTGGCCAATACTACAATCAAGTTACAATTTCAACACACTTGCTGGTTCCCACAGCTTATTTATTAATGTCAGAATACTTGAAAAGACTTTGAATAGCATTAACCTCCAAGCAACATTTGCAAATTAAGGGAATGTTCTGGGAATGTTAGTATTACTGTATGCTGCAGCAGTTTAAAGGAATATATAAACTGGGGAGAATTACCAATATGGATGGATTACTTACAGAGAGGACACCATCATAATTATATGTGTACTAGAGGTGTTGACAACCTGACTAGATCTTCAGGATGATGATACTACCTTCCTTCCTTCAAGAGGCTTGTGTTTCGACATTATTTATATAATTATAAATGAACATGGGCTTGTTGTTCATTTTTCCAGGCACAGCAGCCACGAGAGAGTAGTTTGCTATTGTCATACCCAAAGTATATGAAACCTATACAGGATTGGGAGGAGTAGAAAATGCCTTATCATCCTTCTATAACCTAAGTATGAGCCACGTGACTATACCACTTGACTATATATATGTTGACCACCACCTGCACTTTACGGTAATGGCTTCACTAGTGTGGAAGTCAAATTCATATTATTCCAAGTGATTGTAGAAGACACATCCTCAATACTATCTGTAGAAGACAGTATTATTTATCTCTCCTCATATTTTATCTCTTGAAAATACTTGAATGATATACGGTACTTCATGTACAGGTTATGGCGTTGCTTCAGTGTATAGCATGATCAGAATAATGACTTGCTTGAATTATTTATCGAGGTGTTATAAGTGAGAAAACAATATCCTGAGAGAGAGCATCATTAACGCTTCTTTTCTTAACTGATTTCCACATATCTTGTCAACAAAGATCAGACCTTGAGTCGTCCGAAGAGTTAATCCCTGGGATTATTGGTATCACCAAATGTTGCCTCTCCCACGTGTTGAGATACGATAATTATCAGCAGATTTTTCTTGAATATGATACAAAAGTAGTTATGAAAGAATTTTCTATTTTTATAAGACGTTTTCTTTGATTATGGTATATGTGAAAATAATTAGACATTACAACAATATCAATCATTTCAATTTTGTCTTTAGACGAACAGACGTTCTTCTAATGATGACTAAATAGGGGGACATTGTCTGTTATAGTGTGGACAACCCTTGGGACCCGAGCCGTCATCTTTCCTCTCTTCAATTGTCCCTCCTTTCCTTCTTTTTCCTTTGTGTTCTTCCTCTTCTCTGTCTCCTTCTCCTTAGTGACTACAAGGCAATTCTGGCCTTGCACAGCCTTCATTTTTGCTTTACTCTTCACATTCAAAATGATGTGACTCGTCTGAAATTAGAAGTCTCTAGTGGTGACACGTTTCGAATCATATATACACTATATAAATACATTAATTCAGTTTCCTTCTCATCTTGGCTGAGGGTATTGGCTTGCCCACGTCCTTTTATCTGTTATCTAATCAGGGTTTATCAGGCGCCGCGTTAGCCCAGCAGAAAGAGGCAGCCTTCAGCACCGGGTCTTGACTGGGTTCACACTCGAGAATAACACAAGCTGGACTTTGTCGGAGGCACGGGAGAGCCACACCACCGGTTACATACTCATGTGTCAGTCACGTTGCTAAACCTCATGCGACCCTGTTGAGAAGGAGGTGTTGTGGTTTGTGTTACCTGTGTGGAAGGTGTTCACAATAACAGAGAGTTACTTTAGTATTGAAATGTTTGGGTCGTGTTGTGCGGCATCAGTGAGCACATTGGACACCTGCGAAGAACAGAAATCACTCTAAGTGTTGGGGAAGAAACTCAAACCAAAACACTGGCATGTACTGGCTGTTCAATGGATGTGAAAAGTCCAAAATGAATTAAATCACAAGCCCTGGCGAAGAAACTCAGACCAAAAACTCTGTGAAAGTTCAAACTGAATTAACTCCCAAGTGCGACAGCAGAAGCCTGTGTAATATGCAGCATACATACATACACATGTGGCGTAAGTACCGTATACTTATTTGTCCTTATTTACAACTATCAGGATAAAATTTAGTATCTTGACAGTGATTAAAGGTAATGGTGTACTATGTACCGAATACTGTATTTACGTAAGAATAACGTATCTGAAAACATGCGAATACAGTGAAATAAGAAGCACGGGCCTAAAGTAATGTTATGTCCAGTAGAGTCGCAATTTAACATTTGTATTTAGTCCTGGCCGAAGAATATCAGTTTAAGGTATCATTCTTGCATACCATAACCAATGTTATTCGTTTAGTATAATTATATCATGCTAAATTATTGGAAAATGGCCTGGATACAATAATTGGGATCGCGACTAAAAAAAAAAAAAAAAAAAAAAAAATTACAAATCATAATCTATAATACTGTGCTAGAGTCAAGCTCGTGTATTCCCTTCTCTTAGTTCATTGACTATTACCTTTTCAACTGTTCCGATTTTGAACGTATAATTTTCCCATATCAAGGAAGGAGAGGACTAAAGCAAGACGCACACGCTTTATGTTCTCATCATTGAAGTAAATAAGGAGTGAGGTATTTATAGTACCCGTACAACATCAACCAACCTCTCTCGTCAGCATTATTATTATCATTCTTGATATTCCTCCCACGTCCATTCCATGTCCTGATAAAGCTAGACAAGTCAGGCATGTTGGCAAGGACTGTTTACTGTAGTTAGGACACACACACACAGACACACACAGCCAACACATTTATAATTCACACACACACACACGTAGATACATATTTACAGCACACACACATACACTCACACAAATACTTTCAAGCACGCACCTTAGGATCCATGTCACCCTTATTAGGAAATTCAATACTGGCACACTAAAAACATACGAGTACAGTATCTTGCCATAGTAACACGAAGCCAGTCAGCCAGCCAGCCAGCCAGCCAGCCAGTCATGCATGTATCAACACACACACACACACACACATTGGATGTCGGTCTACTTACTCCTTCTTGCAGTACTTGACGACCACACAGATCCCCTTCCCTTCTCGAATGCTGAATTATATAAACACTGCATTGCATTCAGTTTGGACTTTGGGAGAATACTGAAGTAATTAATTATTCTGATAACAGCACAGCATTATTATAATTTGGACATTGGGAGAATTGTTTACTGCATTGCATGTAGTTTGTTGGAAGATTCTATAACTCTCCTATACTCCTTCAAACTGTGCTACAAAACAAGTCCCTTACTCGTCTACTCATGCAGGTAATATGAAACACCACCTACATTAAAGGAGCTTGTTTCGTGGCATAGTCAGGAGGAATCAAAAGCCACCAGGTCTCATACACTATCACAGGGTCCCTTCATTAAGAGAAATCAGTAGCCCCCATCCCCCCCCAAGCTGTCCATAAGAGAGTTTTTATTTTCATTTTTTTTTTCATAATTCCTACGATTGTGCATAATGTTGTTATATAAGCATTTATAGGAGGACAGAATATAATTACAAAGACAACACATTATCTTATAAACACAATGACTCTAACATAATCATAACAAGCAAGCAAGCACACACACACACACACACACACACACACACACACACACACACACACACACACACATATTGGATCATTTACATTCTCAAACATTTACTTTTATATTCAATATATTCATTTATTACACACACACACACACACACACACACACACACACACACATACATTTTACTACACACCCGAACACAACCAAACGCGCCAAGCTCACCCGAACGCAACCGTCAGTCAGTCAAACAGTTAGTCAGTCATTCAGTCACACATCCATCCAACCAGGCATACATTCATTCAGTCAGTCAGCCAACCAGTCATACATTCATCCAACCAGTCACACATTCATTCAACAAGTCATACGTTCATCCAACCAGTCACACATTCATTCAGCCAGTCAGTCAACCAGTCATACATTCATCCAACCAGTCACACATTCATTCAACAAGTCATACGTTCATCCAACCAGTCACACATTCATTCAGCCAGTCAGTCAACCAGTCACACATTTATCCAACCAATCCAACCAGTCACACATTCATTCAGTCAGCCAACCAGTCACACATTTATCCAAACAGTCAGTCAGCCAGTCACACATCCACCCAACCAGTCACACATTCACCCAACCAGTCACACATTTATTCAACCAGTCACACATCCACCCAGTCAGTCAGTCAGTTAGTCATTCAGTTAGTAGCGTCCTTCACAAACCTCTAAGGACAAAATAATTCCGGTGTTGTTGTCTTTTTTTTGTTCACTCATCTGAATAGTTTTCCTAAAGTCTTCCGTTCGTCGAATGTTTTGGGTTCCAGCTTTCTTGTGTTGCTTAAGCTGTTTGTGTGTGTTTAGAGAATTATGGTTACGTGTATTGGCTATATATGGTTTATGATATGTTTAGGAAGGATTATATGTGTGTGTGTGTGTGTGTGTGTGTGTGTGTGTGTGTGTGTGTGTGTGTGTGTGTGTGTGTGTGTGTGTGTAAAGGAAGTATGCTATATATTTATTAGGTATGTTTAGGGAAGTATGCTTATATATTTATTAGGTATGTTTAGGGAAGATTATTATTATTATTTTTTTTGTGTGTGTGTGTTTGTGTGTGTGTTTAGCGAAAGGTTGTTCATAATACTTGCTATGTTAGGGATGGTTATGTGTGTATGTTTTTTTTTTTTTTTTTTTTTTTTTTTTGTGTGTATGGTGGTGTGTGTGGGTTTAGGGAAGTATGTTTCTTATATATCTATTAGGTATGTTTAGGGAAGATTATGTGTGTGTGTGTGTGTGTGTGTGTGTGTGTGTGTGTGTATTTAGGGAAGTATGTTTCTTATAAATCTATTAGGTATGTTTAGGGAAGATTATGTGTGTGTGTGTGTGTGTGTGTGTGTGTGTGTGTGTGTGTGTGTGTGTGTGTGTGTATTTAGGGAGGTATGTTTCTTATATATCTATTAGGTATGTTTAGGGAAGATTATGTGTGTGTGTGTGTGTGTGTGTGTGTGTGTGTGTAGGGAAGGATAATCATATATATTGGCTATGTTTAGGGCAGATTTTGTTGGTTGTTGGTTGTGTTTAGGGAATATCTGTGCTTATTGTTCTAATCTATATAGGGAAGGCTCTGCATAATTATTGTTTAAAGACCCTGTGATCGTGTATGAGAATTGGGGACTTCTGATTCCTCCTGACTACACCACGAAACAAAGTCCTTCCATACAGGTAGTGTTTCATGGCTGTATTTGAAGGACTCATTTATATATACCTTCAATTTTCCGACTACATTACGGGGTCCCTTAAGGTGGTAATTCTTTTTTGGTTCATTGGAGTGCCTTGATTCCTCCAAAGTATGCTAGGAAGCAGGACCAGAAGAGCAAAAATAATGGTGTTCTGTTGCTTGGAATAGTTTGGAGGATTCAGTTGCTCCAAAAATATCAACACAAAACTTCCCCCTTAATCTGTTTTCTTTCGGTGCACGGTTTCTATTTTTTACTATATCCTTTTGACTATATACTAATAAACAACCTCTCCTTGTTTTAGTACATTAAATAATGGTTAGTCTTGAAAGTCTTGAAACGAGATCATTCTTCAGGGGAGAATAATATCGTGTTGTTGGTTAACTACAATATACTGCAAATGATACCTCTAAGCCAGTGGTTCTTAACCAGGGGTGCTCGCACCCCTAGGTGGTGCGAGGCCGGTTCCTAGGGGGTGCGAGGATAGGCATAATTAAAGCAAATTATATTTTTATATACGCATGTTATTTTTTTCTGCAAAAAAAAATAATCTTTTTGCTACAGCAGTGTTTTGAGCTAGAGAAAAACCTACACCTAATTTCCTAATGAAGTGCCAACGTTGCAACAGACTCGAGTAAATATGTATGTGATTCGGAGGGACGAGGGAGGGAGGACACGTATAGGTGACACAGAAGGAGGGAGGACACGTAGGTGACACAGAGGGAGGGAGGTTATCGTCACCACCCTCCCGTACCATTAACACACAGTCATCTGTTTGAGTGATTTATTGTTTCCCTGTTTTAATAACTTTTTCTTATTGATACATATACAGTAGGGTGGAGGATTGGTTGTGAATCATTTCTGATTTTGCTTTCTTCACATGTATTTAAATGGTCGGTTTATATAACATAAATCATTACTGTAGCGGTGTAGCCATTACAATACTTTCATGGAATGTATTGTGATGGCTACAAATGTACTTATTAAAACCACGTATTTCAGTTTTAGCATTTTTTTTTTCCAGCAATAGAGGGGTGCGAGAACTGACTGCTGATTTGAAAGGGGTGCATATATTGAAAAAGGTTAAGAACCACTGCTAGTCTAAGCCATGTAATTACCCGCAATAAAAACACACTGATACTAAGTAAGAAGTATATATATTATGCCATTATGAGGATGAACTGCAAGAAAAATTTAACCAATACTGCACATATGTTTAATAGAATAAACTCCAGTGTAGTAATTGGTTGTGTAAACAGTTGGCTTCAAGGTCTAGTGATCCTATGTCCAGTGTAACTTAATGTAGTAGTAGTAGTAGTAGTAGTAGTTGTGCATGTTGGCAAATTTATAGCAACTGATTCCTCCAAACTATTCCAAGCAACAGGACGCCATTATTCTTGATTAATTAATCTGGCCCTGTTTCATGGCATATCATGGAGGAATCAGTAGTCCTCCAATGTACCAAAAAGTATATGAATTCCTTAAGGGATGAAACAACAAGAAGCAAATAAAATGGTTTGATTAAGACATATAGTGGTGAGTTAATCCAGTGCAAGTTAATTAAGGAACAAAACAACAGGCAGGTAAAATGGTTAATTAAGATACCTTTAGACTCTCAGTATCTGGAACTTCACTCAGAAATAATAAAATTACCTGGAGTTCGTCAGAAAAGCTTTGACACTCTTACTGTTAACAACTACCAACTACAAATAGCTGGAATTACTTTCAACATTCTGCTTGTATGAAAATTATGGAGTGGAGTGAGAAATGACCACTTTCACACTCTGTCGTGGATGATATATTGTATTGTATTTATGTTTCCTTTTAGGGAATGTTGCCGACCTGTCCTGTGTGTGTGTGTGTGTGTGTGTGTGTGTGTGTGTGTGTGTGTGTGTGTGTGTGTGTGTGTGTGTGTGTGTGTGTGTGTGTGTGTGTGTGTGTGTGTGTGTGTGTGTGTGTGTGTGTGTGTGTCATAGAGGCTAAAATGCTTGCTAGGCCATAGAGATTATGCAGCTCAATGAAGTTACTGGACGGCACTGCTTCCCCCATTTACTTGTAAAAGTTTGGGACAGAAAAATAAAACAATACCTTATCTGGTCAGTCAGTAAATCGATCCTGGAGATCTCAGAGAAACAATGGAAACAGACCGATGGACAAGCAGACAATGCTTACATTATAATTGGATACAATAATATATATGACAAAATAATTGCAAGCACAATTGGATGAACTGCTGCAGCTCTAAAAACACTTGGAGAGCGAATCACCCCCAGGTTCCTGATAAAGAAATATTATGAAGACAGGGAGTATGTGTGAATGTTTGTCCGTGACTGTGCATTGCAATTTTGCTCTGTTGGACAAAACATTCAGGCAGCTTGGCACACGTAGGAACGCGTTGCTTCTACTACTACTACTACTACTAATACACCAGCAAAACTGACTCTTCCAATGAGTATACAGATGGTCGAGAATTGTTTCGGTTTTGCTGCTCCCGAATGTTTGAAAAACATCACTGTGGGTTTGTCATCACGCTGGGAGGAATTCGTGCCTCTGATATTGTCTGACGCTATTCGTGGCAATGGTCTGTTGTGATCACTACCATATTTTTATAGTTTGACTTATTGTGTGGAAATAACGATGTACAAACACAGAAGCTGAAAATTTTGAGAATATCTTTTTACAGAATGGAAAGTTATCATAATTAGATATTTTTATGCAAATTATTCGTGCCATTTTGTGGCACAGTTTTGAGGAAACATGCAATAACCTTACCAAGGTCACCACAACATAATATTACTTCCATATGTATGGTATTTGTCATAGGCTAGTAGTGTGGAGGTGATGGAGGGTAGGCCACAACACTGTAGTTGGAATTTCCCTTCAGGAGTTGCCAGTGAAACATCCTGCTGTCCTATTTTCAAAGGAAATATACTATCTCACTTACATCCGGTCCTATAATTAGGCACTGATTACGTAGCAGCTGTAGTAAATTAACCAAAGTAACTTATTGTGTACATTCATAGACATAGCGTTCATAGACAGCAAAGCCTCTGCAATGTACTTATAACGTTCAGGCCTCAGGATCATCCCACCAAGATTTGAGACCGAGAAACGAAAGCGAAGAGATTGCACATGGAATGATAATTATATGAGAAACAATATCTTAGTGACAGAGTTGAGTACGAGATGATCATGGAAGAAGAGAAGAGGTGGAGAGCTACCTAGAAACCAGAGCTTAATTAATTAAAGACCGAACGTGAGATGCATGATGTACAGTAGAGAAATACAGAATCATAGTTAGAGCGATAGAGAAATATAATCATAACCGCATAGTATTGGGAACGAACATACATGATAATAAGTTTGAGGGATTGGGGTTGAACGAAGCAAATAACTTATTCTCTCTCTCTCTCTCTCTCTCTCTCTCTCTCTCTCTCTCTCTCTCTCTCTCTTTTTTTTCTCTCTCTCTCTCTCTCTCTCTCTCTCTCTCTCTCTCTCTCTCTCTCTCTCTCTCTCTCTCTCTCTCTCTCTCTCTCTCTCTCTCTCTCTCTCTCTCTCTCTCTCTCTCCTTGTACATGTTAACTACTAGCGAAGGTGGGTATAGGTAGCCTCGAAGTTTCTGACATTTACGAATTTAACTCCAAGTCGTGATTATTTAAGAAGGGAGGGAGCAAAGAGTGACTGGTTGATTGATCCCTACGTCCCAGCGTGATGACCGAGATTATAGTGATTAAGGAAGCGACCTGCAGTGATGGATGTCTCGTAAATAGTACATGCACAAACAACATACACCACTCTGGAAAAAAAAAAAAAAAAGAATATAATGATGTTGTTCTTTACCCCAAACTTGTGCTGCGTTAGATTATGTAAGGGAGAGGCAATGATTTACTTAGAGTTCCTGACCGCTTGTTATACGAGATATTATTACATGGATTATACAGTGTTTTCGATAGATGGATGTTTTTGATGGGTATTTTGTACAATGGCGGACATAAGAGGTGGATGCTCCTTAGGGGTGACTCACACGGGTATATCTCAACATTGATATTCATGTACAGTACTCCTCCCTCTGAAAGTGTGTGTGTGTGTGTGTGTGTGTGTGTGTGTGTGTAGTTGGTTTCGGTAGGTGTGTGTGTGTGTGTGTGTGTGTGTGTGTGTGTGTGTGTGTGTGTGTGTGTGTGTGTTACTAGAAATATAAACTGCTGCTTAAATTATTTACTGGAATTATACACATCTTAATGGTAGAGGAAATGAATCAGTCAAATCTTTACTTAAGTCACCCGAATGTTGTCTGTTTTCGGCGACTGTACAGCTGCTGACACATGAAACAGATACACTTGAAACGGAGCGGCCCCTCACCGAGCATATATGGTAGGATTAGAGGAGGTTTGTAGTGGCCGATTCTTCCCTATTATGCACAATGAGGGGCCCGTTGTTAGTGTGTCTGTTACATATGTCCGCAACTGTACATACTAAGTGTCTGTAACTCCAAGTATTGGTTTATTTGTTGATAAATTACACCAACCAACCAACCAACCAACTAACTAACTAACTAAATAACTAACCAACCAACCAACTAACTAACTAACCAACCAATTAAATAACTAACCAACTAACTAACTAACCAAAATATCAACCTAACCAACTCACTCACTCACTCTCTGTGGAGGAATTAGCATAGCATCTGAGAGTAGTAGTGGCGAGGCAGCATACACAAGTCTCATTACCCCGGCCTCCGTGAAGGTCAAGTGTACCGTAGATGGAAACTTTAGGAGAGTCACAAATTTGGGAGAGAATAATATGAGACAGAGAGGGAGGGTTGTAATTTGCCTTCATGTTATGGGGGTGGATATAGTGACTGTTGAAACTGCTGCTTATTTACCCTTTGAGTGACGGAAATGTTCAGGAAAAGTGTTTAGGAATGTGACAATGTACAACTGCATGCTGCTCGGATTACATCTCGATTATCATCATGAATTGGAGCGATACAGAATAATTATAATGTAATGAGTGTTATTTTTTTTGTGTGTGTGTGTGTCGTGATGCAGTATGTATGTATGTATGTAGGCTATGTTTGTTTGTTTGCATGTATGTATGTATGTATGTATGTATACATGTTTGTATGGATGTTTCTTTGCAGTTATATATATATATGTATGTATGCATGCATCTACGTATGTATATATATTCGTAGATAGATAAATAATAACGAATGGTTAGATTGTCTGTTTTGATAGATATTCCTAAATCTCTGTTGACATCTATACAAACACCAGTGGAAAAGTATTGCCGTCATAAATATTTAGAATAAGTACAATGTCACTTGTTACCATATTGAAAATTTTTGTGGTGTAGCGTATTCAAAAATATTTTGCTAATAATGTGTTTGTTTTAAGGGGAGATTCTCTAGTTGATGAATAAATTGGAAGGTCTCTGATTCCTCCAAACTATGCCACGAAATAGATCCCCTATTAGTACCAATGAGGGGGTCTGTTTTCTGGTATACGGTTTGGAGGAATTAGTCAGTAGCCTTCCAATTTATTTTCCAACAAGACAATCTCCCCTAAAAGCAAATTAACTCTTATTACACACCTCCATTTACACTCACGCACCAAGAGTGTCAGAAGTAATCTCACTTTTCGTATACTTTATTCTTTCATAATTGTAAGGAACACTAGCTGCAACAATGCCGAGGGAAATCTGAATACTCAAATAATATTGTTAGAACAGTAGATGCCAACACCCGGATATAATCTAGGGTAGATTTTACAAAACATTTCGCATTGAGCAGGTAAAATTACGGGGGCGGAAGATGTGATGTAAAAAAAAAAAAAAAAAAAAAAAAAAACACACACACACAGAATATTTTAATAGCAATTTTGGGACTACTAAAGGTTGAGTCAGTTTGAGCCTGTCACACGTCCACAAAGAAGGAGGAAGGCAAGGAGGGAAGGAGCTATCGGGAGGGAAGAGACCGAGAGAGTGTGCATTCAAAACTTGTAGTTGACAATGTAAACACAGGCCTGAAGAATCTAGACTTGAGGTTTGTGATGGAAGGCTTCGTTACTTATTAAGAGTAAGTAGATGACAGTCATGTATGTCCCCCCCCATTCTCCCCAGCCCAGCCTCTTGTTCATGTTGTCGCCGTGAATATGTGTAAATAATGTAAGAAGGTCATTTGTGTCGCTGTTAAGGATGCAAGAAGGGTAGTGATGGTAGGAGGGTGAAAGAGGAGGAGGAGGAGTAGGAAAGTGTTGGAGGGGTTTCGTAGCCATGCAGCTTATAATCTATGTATATGCACAGTAGCGGTCATAGGTTCTGTAGCCTTCTCCCGGTATAATGGTGAACTTTGAGAATAATATTGTTGCGAAAGGGCGTGATTGTTTCTTCTCTTTGACTGTAATCCATAAAAAATAAAAGGTCCGAAGTTGTGTGTGTGTGTGTCATATTATTTTAGAAAAGGAAAGAGAAGCTATGCGAGAGTTGAGACAGTGCAAGATAAAACAGAAAGAAAACAGAAGGAAAGGGGAAGAGAGATTGATGATGAGCAAAACTAAATTGTAGTAATTTTTGGACGGTGCGATTTTGGTCTCTGTCTGGCATTTTCCTGTTGCAGAAAATAGTAACAATGTGTGTGGCAGACTGTTGTGATCCAGATAGTTAGTTAGTTAACGGGAAAGTATACAAAGTAGGGAAATTTGGAGTAACTAATTCCTCCAAATTATTCCAAGCAACAGGCCACCATTATTATTTTTGTTCAATCTGGTCCTGTTTCCTGGCATACTTTGGAGGAATCAAAAGTGTATTACCCCCTTAATGTGTGTCATCATCATCATCATTATTATTTCCCCACGATATGTACTGTACAGTCTTCACTTGTACACCATGCACCACTCCCTGTCAGAGGAAGTTATAATTATGTATGCTGTTGAAAAGTGCCAAAAAATTCCATCTCTACTGTACTGCATGTATGAATCTTGTATAGGCTACATATATACATCATAACCCAAGGAGAAGAGGTAAGTATAAGTATGTCCCATTCACGATACTGTGGTTGGTATTAATAAAAAATATACTTCTTCGACGGAAATGATCTTCGTCGTTCAATTCCCACTTGAAAATAATACGAACTGAACGACGAAGAGAAAATGTTTTCCTCAAAGTAGTAGTTCAATAATACTGTACCACTCTATGTCTGAAAACCGATTGTAACCAGAGTTAGAGGCGACATGCAGAGAGGACTTTAGGCAATGTCTGTAGTATAAAATGGTTGTCTGATAAAGAGTTGCTTGCTTCCGGTTCACTGTTCAGGTATTATACAGTAACAAGAGGGGTGGACACACAATGGGACTCCCTGTGGATGTAATGACTATATAATGATTATGTATATTCAGAGAGGGACTGGGGGAGGGGGGGGGGTTGTATGGAAATGTTCTCTGTACTGCATGATGGTCATATGTTGAATAAATGTTATACAGTTAGTGAATGATGCATACTTACATGCCTTGTCTGCATGTCTGTGATGTTCTGTAAGATTCATACACACCGGATGGGAGTTTGGTCCATCCCCCCAACAACACATTCATTTTGACCCAATTCCAACAACGTAATAATCAGCATCATCATCTGACAAAGAGTTACGACAGAACTTTTGGTGAATACTGTACCTTAGTGTATAGAGTGTTGCTGGGAGGAGTTCATACACCATAAATATAACATGTCCCTCTTTTCTCATTGTTGGTAATTGTTGTCATTATTGTACAGTCACATTCTAAAGTTTCGTCCTAACGTTACCCCCACCACCACCACCATCCCACTAAAAGTCCCTGTAATCATATGTATAGAGGTATAGCTTGTGCTTGTTTGTGAAGTTTATTTTTCACTTTTCACACAACATACATAGCATACAGTATACCCACTAGTGAGAACTCTAGACTCCACTTGGGTTGATGCTTCACAGTCATGTATGGACGATAAACACTACAGGCAAAGGACACCAAAGGCCAAGCGATTTACACTGACTCCTGGTGGCAATGGAAATGATGGACTTTATATTATAATTAGTCCTATGGTGTACAATGTTACCAAGACAGTTATCATACGAGTTTAATAGGTGACTTGCTTGATTATTATATTTAGGTGTGGCGAAAAAGTTGCTCCGATGATTAACCTTTATATCATCTTTCAAGAAACGTTCAGTGAGGCCATAAATCACTCTTTAGTCAATATTAAAGGGTAACATACCTTCACCACATTGAAGACTACAGTACTTAATTAATGAACTAGATCAACTTATAACTTGGATTAATCGGGAGCACACAGGTACCTCCATAATATAAATGTGTGTGTGTGTGTGTGTGTGTGTGTGTGTGTGTGTGTGTGTATAGGGTTTGGTGTCTGAATCTGTGTTTGTGCGTGTGTCTGACTCGAATTCTGTGTCTGAGTCCGTGTGTGTGCTCCTAGGGTTTAGTATCAGAGTCTGTGCGTGCGCATGTGTGTATGCGTGTGTGTGTGTGTGTGTGTGTGTGTGTGTGTGTGAATCTACAGTACCAATGACGGGTGCATGGGTCTGGGAATACATGAATAGAATGTACAACAAAATCTGGATTTATCATTGTCACTTATTTATATACTGGCAAAGATCACCAGCTAAACCAGACCAGACCAAACTAGATTGACTGTTACTGCGTGGTGGAGGAGGATGAAACCTGCCACTCGGGTTTTTGTTGGTGTCCAGAACAAGAGTGGAGGGAGGAGGGAGATGCTGATGCTGCTCCACCCCCATCCCCATCCCCCATCCAACATCCCCATCCCAACCCACTGATAAGAATATCTTCCTTAATTTGTTCCTGTTCTTAGCCTTTATTCTCATCTTCTGTATCATCTTTAAATTGTTGTTGTTATTTGTTGTGGTTGTCGTTGTGGTTGTTTTTATAGTAGTTGTTGTTGTTGTAGTCAGTCTGTTTGTCTGTCTGACTGTCTGTAAGTAAGCGATCTTAAAACATTATTAACAATTAGCAATAAATTTAGAGAGCAGTTACGTTATACGCCAAAGAGGAATTGGTTATATATTATAGAAGGCGAAAGGTATAGAGCTGGTGGATGTACAGTCATGAACCATAATAAGTATCCAGGTCTTGTTGAAATTTCGAATTGTGTGAGATTCCAGTGAACCATTAACAACGTCTTTCCTCTCTCAATATATTTGCTGGAGTTCTTAAAATTAATATTCCATCAGGCTATTCGTGACTGTATGAGGGCAAATATAATGTCTCTGTCAGTGAAGGGAAAGGAGGGTGAAATGTGGGTGACTTTTCCCATAGACTTTCACCTGATTTGGGGGTGAAGAGGCGTTTCTTATTTGGCGTGTGGGGAAGGGAAAGGGACACTCAGCGTTGGTGGAAGTGTGTGTGGTCTGCAAACGTCCCTTTAAGTTACTATTGCTTGGAAATGTTCGCTAATTTATTCCTGTACTGTACACGGATTCACTACATACGGTAGGCTACAATCACGGGTCAAAGTAAGCACCAACTGGTCTGCTTCAAATAGCCAGATGGAGTGTTAAGGGACCCTGTGAACGTGTATGAGACCTGGTGGCTTTTGATTCCTCCTGACTATGCCACGAAACAAGCTCCTTCCATATAGGTGGTGTTTCATGGCAATGTTTGAAGGACTCACTAACCTCCAATTTTCTGACTACATCAAGTGGGTCCTTAAGGGGAGATTCTCTTGTTGGTGATTTGGAAGGTCTCTGATTCCTCCAAACTATGCCACGAAACAGATCCCTTATTGATACCATTGATGGTGTCTGTTTCCTGGCATAGGTGGAAGGAATTTCGTGACCTTCCAATTCAACAACAAGAGAATATCCCCTTAAGGACCCACTTGATGTAGTCAGAAAATTGGAGGTTAGTGAGTCCTTCAAACATTGCCATGAAACACCACCTATATGGAAGGGGCTATGTGTTTACTGGGTTCACTGGTGTATCACATGATTCCAAACTTCAACAAGACCTAGATACTTTTTCTGGCTCGTGACTGTACGTTTGGCCACAAAAATTCTTACACAGTCTACAGTATTAATTAAGTAAAGAGATGTCATATTTCTGGAAGTATTGCAATGAATGGTCTACCAAGTGACTCGGTGATTGCAATACAACAAACAAACCTAATAATAATAATATAGTTGTATTGCAGTTTCATAGTCTTACATTTCCTATATGTTGTAAACCCTCGAAAACAACAGCCTGTGTACGAATTCTTGTGGCCAATAGTAAGTGCATACATTATACACCCAATACCCCAGTGTACAGTATAATGAGGGTTTACTGCAGCTGAACATTTGAACGACACAGTAGATTACAATACGTAAAACAGGAAAGAAATATCCACTTAAATTATAATGATAATATATATATTTGGTGCGACATGAAAAAATTATGACAGAATATAATTTTAGATCGTGTTTTTTTTATCTTAGCCTTGAGACGACTTTAGGGTACGTTTGTCCTTCAAGGGGATCGATACTCTCTTGGAGGGCTGCTGATTCCTCCAAACAATGCCACGTAACATAACCCTTATTTGTAACACTGAGATCTTCTGTTTTCTGGGATAGTTTGGAGTCCCCTAAAACATAGAATAGCAACCTCTTTAAGTGGAGAGTATAATTTTGGTACATTAGAGCGCCTCAATTCCTCCAAAGTATGCCAGGAAACAGGACCAGATTCACAAAGAAATAATGGTGGCCTGTTGCTGGGAATAGTTTGGAGGAATCATTATCTCCCCAAATGCCCAAACTATACCCTCCCCTTAATTAAACTAAATATGTAAGTACTAAAAACGGATGGGTTCTTGTGTTATATATACAGTACAATCTCGTTCTCTCTGTGTACTGTCTCCCTATCTCTTTCTCCCTGTGTACTGTCTCCTTGTCTCTCTGCCTGTAGGATCCTATACTGTCTCCCTGTCTCTTTCTCCATGTATACTATCTCTCTCTCCCTGTGTACTGTCTCCCTGTCTCGTTCTCCCTGTCTCTTTCTCCCTGTGTACTGTCTCCCTATCTCGTTCTCCCTGTATTCAGTCTCCCTGTCTCTTTCTGCCTGTATACTGTCTCTGTCTCCCTGTCTCGTTCTCCCTGTCTCTTCCTCCTTGTATCCAGTCTTCCTGTCTCTTCCTCCCTGTATACTGTTTGTTGTTATCGCCTTGGAAGACTTATGTATACAGCACTAACCTCCCTAAACTCTGCTTGGACACAAATATCTTACCCGAATTCATCAGCAAACGAGTCTGGTAGTTTGATACCGTAATCCGGTTCCTCGCGATGCCAAACTACGGCAAGTAACACAAACTAAAGAGATCTATTAGACGTGATAAAAAGTTGTGTATGTGTGTGTGTGTGTGTGTGTGTACGGTTTAGTGTCTTAGTCTGTGTGTGTGTGTGTTTGTGTATGTGTGTACGGTTTGGTGTCTTAAGTCTGTATGTGTGTGTGTGTGTGTGTGTGTGTGTGTGTGTGTGTACGGTTTGGTGCCTGATTTGAGTCTTTGTGGTCTCGTTGGCATATTGGAGGGCTGCTAATTCCTCCAAAGTATACCAGGAAACAGAATTGATGGATGGATATAAAGGATGGAGGAATAAACAGACCTTCAATTCGCTCCTCTGACAATTATTCTAGTACATCTAACTACTATTAAGGGACCTTGTGATCGTGTATGAAAATTGGAGGCTTCTGATACATCCTGACCATGCCACGAAACAAGCTCCTTCCATATAGGTGGTATTTCGTGGCAATATTTGAAGGACTCGTTTATCTCCGATCTTCTGGCTACATCACAGGGTCCCTGAAGTGGCCGTGATGTGATCTATAAGTGGCCGTGATGTGATCTTATAGTGAAGAGGCCTGATAGAGCCACGTGCGTGGGTACCGGGTAAAAGAAAATGGTAGCTTTGTAAGGATACCTCATGCAAATTCTTCATAAATTCTCAAAGTCATTTTTAGTCAATCACAATTATATCATACAGTGTATATTTAGGAGCATGCCATATCCCCAAAAGATAATTTTCTTTTTCTGTTGCATTCGAAAATCTAACACTTGGGGTTGTTGTTGTTGTTGATGTTCTCCCAGGACAGAATAGCCTCCGGACCCACAGACCCCCTGTACACTCTGGTCACAGTGAAAAAACAAATTATAATAAAGGAGGGTCTGGCCATATATGCCTGGGCTACCGAAGCACATCCCAGGAAGATGGGACCAGAGCTTACTAAGACCAGGGAGTCTGGGGGCCTCCGACCACCAGGGAGATTGGGGGGAAGGTCTTTGATCCCACAGCCAGTGCTGTGGGCCCAAGTCCACGTTACCACAGGAGCTACAAGTGGGGCTGCACCTTCCATGAAACCAGTCCTGAAGGGACCATAAAGGGGGAGGGAGTTTAGACTGCTGCTGCATGTAAAGGGATAATGCACCCCTGTGTGCTGGCAGTCCATACAGCAGTAAAAAAAAAAAAAAAAAAAAAAAAAAAAAAAAATCTTCTATTGCAATACACTTCACTTGGATTTAATCTATGTGGGCAGATCTCATCAAATCCACTAGAAAGTGACCAGATCCTACAACAATCTTTATTCTAGCCCTGTGGGGGATGGCTAGTATTCACAGAGAATAAAGTCAGCCACCCTGGGCAACATACTTGGGGTAAGCGGTGGTAGAGTGGATACAACTACGGGCTGTGCATGTCATGGATCAAGGTTTGATTCCACGAAAAACGTCTGGGTTTTTTCCTGTTTCCTGTTTCAAAGTTATTACATACATACATACATACATATTAAATATTATGCAACAAAAAACAATTAATATTACATTGACATCTACTGCTACAATACTTTCAACAAACAGGTGCTCTAAAATAATAATAATAATAATAATAATAATAATCTAACTTCTATTAAAGCCAGGTATGGCAATGATGCGATTGAGTAATGAGGCCTGATAAAGCCACGCGCGAGGGGACCGGATACCAGGCAATTTTGCCATTCTATTCTATGATATTCTAAAAAGATACATGCAAATACATTTTCAAATTATAATAAATATGTTGTATCTGAACTGAAATTTGTACATCCTCTTAATGGGAGATTCTTATGTTGGTGAATTGGAAGGTCTCTGATTCCTCCAAAATATGCCACAAAACACATCCCCTATTAGTACCACTGAGGGTGTCTGTTTTCTGGCATAATTAGGAGGAATCAGTAGCCCCAATTTACTAAAAAAAGAATCTCCCATTAATGACCCTTAGCTAACTAGTAGATATGGTAATGGTGAAGGTGGTGATGGTAATGGTAATGGTGACGATAATGGTAAATCCGATGGTATGGTAACAGTGATGATGATGGTAAAGGTGATGATGATAGCAATAGTGAGGGTAAAGATGATGATGATGGAAATGGTGATAGTGATGATGATGATGATGGTAAAGGTGATGATGATGATAACAATGGTGCATGAAGAGTGAAGGTGATGATGAATGATGATGCTTAAAGATCTATCAACAACATATATATTTACTCTCATTCAAACTATGCCACAGTACCACACACTTTCGTACAACCGTGACTTTCATGCATTATACCGACAATGATAAACTGTTTGCATGCAATTCACTGGCTGGTCTAACAACTTCCTCAACCCCCCAACCACTACCTCTGTATGTCTGTATGTTCAAGGCCGTGAGGGTGTTATGTTGTGCTGTGTTTTGCTAGTCATGTTGTGGGTATTATAAGGTTGAATAACACTTGGAGTTTTATTTTGTTCTAATTCGTTTAAGGGATACTTTATCTTTTCCTTGCTAGTATCAGTGTGTGTGTGTGTGTGTGTGTGTGTGTGTGTGTGTGTGTGTGTGTGTGTTCTATTGCATGGTTTCGATAGCCAAATACCGTCCAGCGAAATTTTTATTTAAAGTAACTTTTCATTTTCACCAGAAGTCACTGTAAACCTATGTCTAGTTTTGTATAGTTTACACACAATACACATGGCTCTCGTGGGAACTCTTGAGGGGCAAATGTTACACAGTCATGCACAGAGTCACACAACCTAACTTAACCTAGCCAAGCTTCTGGTGGTAGTGGACATGACTTATAATATAACTGTACTGTACTGTCATCAATATACATCATCTCTAATGGCTCACTGCCTCAACTCATGCTACAGGAAGTTTCATGGTGATAATACAAGTTTTGCAGGTCCAGGTAACAAGAGATATCGGGTTGCTCAAATGGTTTTGGACCCACGTACTGGACAGCAAGTCAACTAGGCTATTCATTGTTGTGCACATTTTACTTAGCACGCACACAGCTCACGTGACTCATAACAGGCACGAACGCACACACCTCCACAGACACACCCTGCCACTCCTACATGTACTACACTGGACATCAATTCACATCAAGGAAGGACTTTATGTTCATCCTGTAGTACATATCTTTACTCTGCACCTTTTATTTGTTGAAAAATTGCCAATCTTTCTGACAGGCTTCATCTTACTGTTGGCTACTATTCTTGAACGTGAGACACTTCCAGATACTTAACTCTCCAACACCAAGTGACAAATAAATACCGTCTCATTTTCCAAGTTATTAACCACCGGGATAACTAAGGACAGGGTAGGAGGGTAAGTGTGTATACTTCCCTTCAGATATCTTTCTTTTTACTAGAGTTGTCAACCATTACTTCCGATATTTATACAATACAGCATGTTCGTGAACTTTACCGACAAACTCTAAGAATATATCCTCCATCGACTAACAAACCCACAATATTTTATAGGGAAATGCACAATAATTATATTATGAAAACAGTGTGTGGTACAGACTTGTACTACCACACTGTTTTCAATACATATTAGTCTTGCATTTCACTATAGAATATTGTGGGTTGTTTGTCGATGGAGGATATATTCCTAAAGTTTGTCGGTGAAGTTCACGAATATGCTGTATATATATTGAACAGTTCAAACTATAAAATTCTGGCAACATTACTGCTGAGTGGAAGGTATATTATAATACCCTGAAAAAAAAAGTAGAATCCTTTGGGATTCAGATCTGAAACAGAGGAAAGATGAAAACCCCATGGTGAACAAGACACCTAGAAGCTACTGTACAGTCGGCGGCATAAGTCCTGTCGCCTCGCTTGCTTCACCGAGGCACGCGATGTTCATAGACTCGAGATTATTAGGTGTAGAAAACGTGTGTATTTCTCGAGTCCATGAACACTGCCTATCTCGGTGAAGCAGGTGAGGCGACAGGACTTCTGCCGCCGACTGTACACTGGCAATTCACAATCCCTAGCCCACCTGAGATCTGGAACAGGTGGTTTCTAGACGACAGCCCACCCAAGGCCTCCATTGGTTCGAAATGTGTGTGTGTGTCCTCATTATGGTTTGTGTGGGCTGCCGTCCAGAAATCGCCTGCTTCGGATTTCGGGCTTCGACTCAGGTGGGCTAGGGATTGTGGACTGCATGTGTACAGTTGCCCAAGAAAAGACTGCAACCAAATTTGCTGGTGTGTGGCAATATCTGGCAGCTGCTCCAAAGTAAACACTCGTATTTTATCAATGGATCACTTCAGAACCTATTACCTTTGTAAGGATGAATGTAATTAGCTGAAGCCAATAACATCCATCCATACAAAGGTTGTAGGTTGTGAGTGATCCATTGATGAAATACGAGTGTTTACTTTGGAGCAGCTGCCAGATATTGCCACACATCAGCAAATTTGGTTGCAGTCTTTTCTTGGGCAACTGTACATATTGTACAGTTGGCGGCAAAAGTCCTGTCATCTCACTCAGGGCATCTTGAAGAATAACAAAAAGGATAATCATCAAACAAACACATTCACTATACAAATTAAAATATCCAAATGGCAAGTTAATAAAATTCTCTTTTTTTCCGCAGTTTACGAAATAGTACAGCTTACATTTCCACACTGTACTTCATGAATTGACAGATCCACGTGGATACACAACTATTGCCGCCGGCTGTACATGACCTCCTTCGATCCCCATTTCTATTATTACAGTTATTTTCTCATCCAAGTCACTCCGATGAGTTGAAGGCATGATGTTATCTGCTTCTAACTTTATTACGAACCACGTACTGTACTTGTACAGTCAAGAGTCAAAATAAGTATCCAGGTCTGCTTCGAATAGGCTGATGGAATATTAAAACTAGCTCCGGCAAGTATGAGACAGGACAAACCTTGTAATATATTCATTGGTATGTCAGATTATTCCAAACGTCAATAAGACATGGATACTTAATATGGTTCGTGACTGTACAGTAGACCTATTCTGGCATTACCTCACATATTATAAGTATGGAACCACATTTGGCATACCAAGGAGGAGGAGAAAACATCAGTATATAACATCTCTGTAAACTGTTTCGTTACAATTACACCATTGTTGTTTCTCATGAGTCCCGCCTACCTACCCTTGTGTATTGTTGCCTGTTGACTGACGCTACGGCGAAAAAAAGAAAAAAAAAGAAAAAAAAAACTAAAAAATAAACATAATAAAAAAAAACATTGTTGTTACTCATGCATTCTCTAACCAAACATTTCCTCCTTGCTCGCCACCTCATCCAGTCTTATCTTGTCCCCTTTACTTTTGACCTTCGTGTGTTCCTCTCGGCCTTTTGCTTGTATCATCCGTTTGTTGTTGTTGTTGTTGTTCTCTGTATTTTCCTTCCATCTCCACCACCAACCACGTCCTATAGAGACTAAGCAAGTGTAGTTGAAAAGACCTACTAGTACCGAAGTGAGATAATTATGATGGTCTGCCAATCCTTCATTATCGATTGCACGGTCCCCAAACTTTGTACAGTATATATAATGTAGATGAGTAGGCTGTTATTCCCTTATATATATATATATATGTGTGTGTATGGAAACTCTGGAATAACAACAAGACATCTCTCCACACACAGCGTCCTCTTAATGCATAATCCCTATTACATTAATCCAGAACAAGAAAATGTGATTAAGCTTTCTCTCCTATAGTGATTAAGCTTTCTCTTCTAAAACTTTCTCTTCAAAAGTTAATAAGCTTTCTCTCACTGCATAATCTCTACACCATTAATACAAAACAAGAACCAGCTGGTGCTTAAGCTTTCTCTCCTATAGTAATAAGGCTTTCTCGTAATGCATAATCTTTACAACAATAATACAGAACAAGAACCAGCTGGTAATTGAACTTTCTCTCCTGTAGGCAAATTATTAGATTTTGGCGATTCCTAATTTCTAACATTATTTCCATTCTTTCTCTTACAGGACTGGAATGTATCTGACGCATCGCTGTTGGTGAGTGTAATCGATGCCTTCCTTCCATTCATGAATTTTGTCTACCATTGATGTGTACACTAACCGTGTTCAGGTGTTTTCTTTTTTTAACCCTCAACTGTAGTACATGTCCCGTTTCACTTATAATTACTAGCTTGTTTGTGAAAGACCTTCCTTGTCCGTCCTGTGATGTAGTCAGAAAATTGTAGATAAATGAGTCCTTCGAATATTGCCACGAAACACCCACCACCTATATGGAAGGAGCTTTTTTCGAGGTATAGTCAGGAGGAATCAGAAGTCTCCAATTTTAAAAAGTGAGACTTGCAAATAATATTATAGGGGATACGTGTTGTATAGTTAGATTGTAAAGTCATATTATTTTGTTGCCACCAGGGGTCAGAACTGTACAATAACTTTTGGTCTGTGTGTGGTACAGTATACATATAGTTCTCATCATCCATACATACTCGTAACTCTGAATCATAAATCCGTCTTCAGTTCCCACAAAAGCCATGTTTGTGAAAATTATAATAGATGTTTGTGAAAAGTATAATAAATGCTCCCACAGTAATGCCATTAAACATCATAATACTTCTCATATTCTACTCTCTAATAATATTGTTCATGGATAAGTGCAGTATTTCATTTTGGGCTGGTAACCTTACCTCGCTGCTAGATGGAGACTTGGAGGATAAAGGACTCAAACAGATCATAACAATACCGAGGGTGTATGATCACTTGACATTTAAGTGGAGAATACACTTTTGGTTAATCTGGAACAACTGATTCCTCCAAATGACTCCAAACAACAGAACACCATTATTTTTGTTAACCTGGTTCTGTTTCCTGGCTTACTTTGGAGGTATGAAAATACTTTAAGTAACCAAAAGTGTATTACCCCCTTAACATTCAAGACTGGCTCTCTCGTGTTCATGGAATTTAACTGTGTTTGTTTGCTGGGAATTAGGGTGTGTGTGTGTGTGTGGTGTGTGTGTGTGTGTGTGTGTGTGTGTGTGTGTGTGTGTGTGTGTGTGTGTGTGTGTAATTCTTTTCCTTGAATTGACGATGGGCAGCTCAGGAGAGGATGTTTGGGTTCACATGTATACTTTTGTATGTGTATGGTGAAATGAAAACACCACAAAACAAACCATATAATTACAGTGACATCTGGTGGTAATAGTAGGAGTAGTAGTAGTAGTAACTCACACAAATCAACTTTAGCCAAAGAAGAGTGTACAGTAAAGTGCTCTCATCAAACTCCCTTGTTGAGTTGTGGTGTTGAGGAGTGGTGTGGTGGGTTACGTAAAGCCCTTTATATTATAAGTGGGATCAACGGGAAATGCCTGTACTGTACATTCGCAATTTGAAGACCTGAACTTTGATTCGTATGATGGTGGACTGGATAAATATACAATGTTTTTATGAATGAGAGGTGATTGTATACTTTGTTTGACTGTAAATCCTAGAAAAATAAGAGTCAAACAGAAGAAACACTCGCATCACACTCACAACAGCATGATTCTCAAAGCTCACCATCATACAAGACAGACGAGAGAACTTATATAGACAGTTATTGTATATATATAGGTATGTAGGCAGCTGTTAGAGAGAAACATATAAATTATAGTGGTAGAGATGGTGGAAAGGATGTAACACCAAATCGTTTTTAGTACACAACATGATTTCTCTTTCTCTCTCTCTCTCTCTCTCTCTCTCTCTTACGAATTTACTGAAGTTTCATACCAAAAACTATTCCGCCTACATGACAACGCCAAATAACATAACAATATATACTTATAGACAAGGTAACCCACGAAATATTATTGTGTTAGGAATCAAAGGGAATACACATAGATGGATTGCCAGCTGGTTGTAAGGAAACATCGAGTGGTACAGTAAATAAAGTTTAAGGACCTCGTGATCTTGTATGAGAATTGGAGGCTTCTGATTCCTCCTGACTATGCCACGAAACATGCTCCTTCCCTATAGGTGGTGTTCCGTGGCAATATTTGAAGGACTCATCTACCTCCAATTTTCTTACTATATACCCAGAGTCCCCTATACATCTTCAAAGGTATAGATAGGGTATTGCCTACAAAGAGATGGGTGATACTTTAAGGGTATTGACGCACCTTTGAACAGGAGATAATCTCTTTCCTCTTTTCAACAGTCCCTTCTCCCCATGTTATTTATAATATTTCCTTCGTACAGTCGTAGTCAATAATAATTATCCACGCATTATGGATAACTCAAACAATTTTCTGACTAATATTTTCACGTTCTCATATGATGTTATTGTTTTGATTAGTGAGTATCTGATTGAAGTAAATTAGTAGATGCTGCTCAACCTATTTATTGTAAAGTTTCTCAGCTAACGAACAGAGGAAAACTATAAAACTTTTTCATGCGTCACTCCAATGTGCATGAATATTATTGACCGCGACTGTACTATCTATCCCTACACCCGAGCTAACCTCTTCCCCACTCTTCAACAGTCTATTCTCTCTCTGTTTAATATATCCTCTGTGCTTTCTGTTCCCTAACCTCTTGCCACTCTTAAACAGTCCCTTCTCTCTCCTTTAAATATTTTCTCCGTACTTTCTATCCCCAAACCCGAATTAACCTCTTTCCTCTCTTCAACAGTCCCTTCTCCTTCCTTTCAATATTTCCTTCGTGCTTTCTGTCCCCAAACCCGACCTAACTAACCTCTTTCCACTTTACCACACAACCTTCTTTCCTTTAAATATTTCCTTCGTGCTTTCTGTCCCCAAACCCGACCTAACTAACCTCTTTCCACTTTACAACACAAATATACCTTCTCTCTCTTTTTTTTTTTCTGGATATATCTTCTGTGCTTTCTGTCCCCAAACCCGACCTAACTAACCTCTTTCCACTTTACAACACAAATATACCTTCTCTTTTTTTTTTCTGGATATATCTCTCTGTGTTTTCTGTCCCCAAACCCGACCTAACTAACCTCATTCCACTTTACAACACAAATATACCTTCTCTCTTTTTTTTCTTCTGGATATATCTTCTGTGCTTTCTGTCCCCAAATCCGACCTAACTAACCTCTTTCCACTTTACAACACAAATATACCTTCTCCCTTTTTTTTTTTTTCTGGATATATCTTCTATGCTTTCTGTCCTCTCTATTAGTCACCATTATTCTGCCTGGCCTACCACAGTCGTCTTCCTTCCCCTCTACACTATATACTCACTAAGGCCAAGGTATGCATCGCTCTGTATACAGTTGTTGGGACCTGGGTTGATTTCATTCCAGCTAGAGGGGGAACGATATGCATTATTGAGTAGCTGTGGTGTGTGTGTGTGTGTGTGTGTGTGTGTGTGTGTGTGTGTGTGTGTGTGTGTGTGAATAGAGGGGTGTGTGTGAGTGTGTGAATGGAGGGGTGTGTGTGTGAATAGAGGGGTGTGTGTGTGTGTGTGTGTGTGAATAGAGGGGTGAGTGTGTGTGTGTGAATGGAGGGGTGTGTGTGTGAATAGAGGGGAGAGTGTGTGTGTGTGTGTGTGTGTGTGTGTGTGTGTGTGTGTGTGTGTGTGTGTGTGTGTGTGTGTGTGTGTGTGTGTGTGTGTGTGTGTGTGTGAGAGAGAGAGAGAGAGAGAGAGAGAGAGAGAGTGTGTGTGGTTAGCAGAGGAGTGAAAGAGACGAGTGTGTGTGTGTGTGTGTGAGAGTGTGTGGTGAGTAGAGGGGTGAGTGAGAGACGAGTGAGTGTGTGTGTGAGAGAGAGAGAGTGTGTGGTGAATAGAGGGGTGAGTGTAAGAGTGACGTGTGTTTGTGTGTGTGTGACTAGAGAGGTGAATGAGGATGTGACGTATATGTGTGTCTGTATGTATGAATATATAAAATGTTTGAATCTTTTAAATTGCAAGCACGAGCTGGTATACAATCATAGCCTAAAGTTGCTGTCTCCTCTCTGATATGATGATAAATAGGAATGAATACTTAAAGGTAACAATTTTTTTTTCTTCAGTGTGTGAGTGAATGAGTGAGTGAGTGAGAAGGCAATATTTTCTGTTAGTGAGTGTGTGAGTGTGAGAGCAGAGTGAGAGAGTGTGTGATTGCACGTATATGAGTGTGAGTGAGTTAGTGAGTGATTGATTACATTCATGAGTGTGAGAGTGAGTGAGTACATTAATGAGTGTGAGAGTGAGTACAATAATGAAAGTGTGAGAGTGAGCGAGTGAGAGAGAGTGAGTGAGTGAGTACATTAATGAAAGTGTGAGAGTGAGTGAGTGAGTGAGTACATTAATGAGTGTGAGAATGAGTACATTAATAAGTGTGAGAGTGAGTGAGTGTATTAATAAGTGTGAGAGTGAGTGAGTGCATTTAATGAGAGAGGGAGTTTGCAACCTTTACCAAGTGATCTGGTTAATGAAAAGTCTATACCACAACTCCACACACGCCAGTCACACACATTGATCACAGGTTTTAACAATTCATTACCTTTTTCCCCCGCAAACACCAACGGTCAGAGAGAGAGAGAGAGAGAGAGAGAGAGAGAGAGAGAGAGAGAGAGAGAGAGAGAGAGAGAGAGAGAGAGAGAGAGAGAGAGAGAGAGAGAGGAAAAATATAATCCGGTAAAATGCGTCTGAGAGAAAAATTTAGTAACCTGCTGGTGAGATGTAGTATATATTAAGAGTGTGTGTGTGTGTGTGTGTGTGTGTGTGTGTGTGTGTGTGTGTAGTATAAAGTAAGTGTGTGTGTGTGTGCGTGCTGAGTAAGTGTTTATATATTAACAGATGTGCTTACCTGAACCAAGGAAACCAAATGTAATGGATTTAAGAGAATTATTAAATATTGTCTGATGTATACTTGTTAGAACTGACACCTGTACTTATAATTCACAGTCAAACCTTAATGTAACTACGCATTTATACAGACCTGCATTATACAGTTATACATGTACACTATTATACATATATACAGTTATACATGTACACAGTTATGCATGTATACAATTACACGTGTACACAGTTATACATGTACACAGTTATACATGTAGCTTACACAGTTATACATATACACAGACATCCATGTACACAATCAGACATACACACAGTTACAAATTTAGACAGTTATACATGTACATAGTAACACATGTACACAGTCACACATGTACGCAAACACACATGTACACACAGTCACACATGTACACAGACACACATATGCTCAGGTGCACATGTACACAGTCACACATTACTCACATACAGACGTAGTTACACACACGCACAGTACAACAACACAGATACAGTGTACTCATTTGTCGTACACACACACACACACACACACACACACACACACACACACACACACATGATATAGTTTATATGCCCCACAAAATCCGTGACAGAAATCACATTTGTCTACAGTAGAGGGGAAGGGGAAGGGGTTAAAGATGGTGACTCGACTCTCTACCAATTACCCCACCTAAGGCTCAGATAGCCTCGGAACTGGACCCCTTGCATGTCAGGATTTCTTCACTGGTGCTAGAGCCTCCCCGCCCCTTGAAAAACACGAAAAGGGAGTATTGATGATGATGATGATGATGATGATACATTCAGCGTTGTCAGCCCTTGGGTTCAGAGTTTCACAGTGTAGAAGCAGGTGTGAGGAAGGAGGGAAGTAAGTGAGTGAAGACTGACAGTGTGTGTGTGTGTGTGTGTGTGAGGAGAGTGCCATGCATGGTCTACATATTCATATAACCTCTCTGCAGAGTTTGCACTAGTTCGTTCCAGTGCTTATCCCGGGTGGAGCAAATCTTCTAAATTTTTAGACATTTTTCTTGCCCCTAATTTTGTAAAGCTTTTTGGTGGTCAACTTCAGTTCTTCAGTTCATTTTGGAAAATGTCCGAACCTAACTCCTCTCCTCCCAGACCATACCAGATATCATCACCAAACTATCAGGGAAGTTTCCTACAGTATTGGGGTAGGTATTTAGAACTATTTAGAACTAGCCTAGTGGTTTAAAGGAAAATATTCCCGTAGTGACTTTAATCATCAGTGACGACATTCAACTCTTCTCGGCCTTCCAATGTCTTCAGCTTTGTACACCTAATATTTTGTAATACTGACTGACCTCACCACCAAAGTGTTTCAGGCGTATTAAGAAGGAGTGGACCATTTTCCTCCTCTTGAAGTACCAAACAATATGATCATTATGATTTCAAAGCAGTGTGTCTGCCGGTTTCTGCAGTAGTCTTTACCAACAAAATTTTTAGCTCAGTAGCGAACTTTACTATTATAAATTCGGGTCCTTGTATACAGGGGAGGGGGGGGGGAGTTGATGGGGGAGGGGGGGGAGTTGATGGGGGAAGGGGGGGAGTTGATGGGAGAGAGGGGGGGAGTTGATGGGGGAGGGAGGGGGGGAGTTGATGGGGGAGGGGGGGGGAGTTGATGGGGGAGGGAGGGGGGGAGTTGATGGGGGAGGGGGGGGAGTTGATGGGGGAGGGGGGGGGGGAGGACGTGTCTTGATACCGAAGAAAC
>JAWQEG010005976.1:0-45426 GCA_033782935.1 Petrolisthes cinctipes
CTCTTCTCCCCCCAGCCTAGTTCCTGCCCCCCCCCCTTCCTCCTGTCCCCCATGCCTAGTTCCTGTCCCCCCTCCCCCGCCCCCAGTAGCAGGTGTGTGGGGTGTGGTGTGTGGGATGTGTTACTCAGGCTGTGATCAATAATGTGCATAGTACTAGAGAGGGAGGGAGGGTAGTATAGGTAGGGAGGGAGAGAGGGAGGGTAGTACTCGGTAGGGTGGAAGGAAGGGAGGGTAGTATAGGTAGGTGTAGGAAGGGAGGGTAGTACTAGGAAGGAAGGGAGGGTAGTACTAGGTAGGTAGGAAGGGAGGGTAGTACTAGGTAGGTAGGTAGGGAGGGAGAGATGGATAGAGGGTAGTATTTGGTTGGGAGGAAGGAAGGGAGGGTAGTACTAGGTAGGTAGGTAGGGTGGAAGGGAGGGTAGTAACATGGAGGGTAGAAGGGAGGGTGGAAGAGAGGAGGGTAGTATCATGGAGGGTGGAAGAGAGGAGGGTAAGTACCATGGAGGGTGGGTGGATGGATGGTAGGTGTTGTAACAGGGTTGGAGTTGCAGCTGCCTGGTTCCAATAGTTCCCCCTTCTTGATGACTGAGGTATATATACTATTCCTACGGTACATACATACTGGCTTAACCATAGGGACGAGGGTACTACTATTGTCTGTCTGTCTGTGTTGTCAACTGGTGTGTGGGTGTGGCTCATACTAGTTTATTCCCCGTTAAGGTTCAGCTGTTATGGGTTGGCATTTCAAGGCTATTGTTGTCATCTTCCTTCATCTTATGTAACACAAGGACTCAAGGCCCAAACTGTCATATGTCCACGCTACACTAACGTCATTGTATATTTAATAAATCTGATGATGTGTTTTTTGTAAAGCATTTTAATCATAATGTTAACCTAATATTTAGTTATTATAATGTGTCAATTGTTATATCGTAAAGAATATTTTAGATCTGTTATTGGATTTCTCTGTGACCAGTAATATCATCTGGCGTTAACCTGAGTAAAAAATAACAGTGGATTTTGCTAAGCCATAGTTTTCGTCACATCCACAAACACCACATCACTCGTGGACTTACTCGTTCGCCAGCCTATCAATTTTTTTTTATTATTATTATTTTTTTTTTTTTTTTTTTTTTTTTTTTTTTTTTTTTTTTTTTTTTTTTTTTTTTTTGTGGTGGGGGTGGCGCCAGAAGTAAACACTCGCCTCGCAAATGAGAGATTGTGGACGGAGTGATTATTAGACAGAATGTTTAAACTCCAGTGTCTCCTTTCACTCAGTTGTGGGCCGTGTCGTGGATGGACTGGGGAACAAACAACAGACCTGTAAACTACTCATATTAACTTTATTACGGTGTTTGTGGTGTTTGTGGTAATAACTAATAACTTCAAGAAGACTAATAATATAAATAAACCCTTGAAAAATAATGATAAACGAGGCAGACACAACAAAAAGAGTATAGAACAGAGAGGTACAGTTGCCCACACATGAATCTGGTACGCCTCGCTATACTTGTGAGATAGCTACAACAGGAGGGAAAGTAAGCAAAAGTTATAGTTTGTTGACAAGCAGACAGTAATAATATTTTACTGTCTGCCTGTCAACAAACATCTTTTTTCACTTTCCTTTCTTTTGTAGCCACCTCACACAAGTAACGAGCCATACCAGCTTCATGTGTAGGCAACTGTACATACCACTCACTAATTCTGTGGGGGGTAATAATATCATCTGATGCAGGACTTTTGCTCGTTACTGTACGCATAATAATAAGAAGAGGAGAAGGAGGTGAAGCAGGAGAGTAAGAAAGAAACCGGTGTGGGGAGTCAGGGATAGTCCGCCGGAAATTACTGCCTTGTCCACTTCCAGTTGTTGTATGTATGTATGTATGTAGGTAGGTTGTTGTTGTTGTTGTTGTTGTTGTTGTTGAGGCTGGAGGGTTGGTGGTATTCGTCCGGTTAGGGAGGCTCACTACTATAAGTACTCCACCACCACTCACACAATTCCACATAGGGTCCACCACTCACTTAATGCTACAAAAACATGGTCTATCTCTCACTTAATGCCACAAAAATAGGGTCCACCACTCACTTAATGCTACAAACACATGGTCTATCTCTCACTTAATGCCACAAAAACATGGTCTATCTCTCACATAATGCAACAACAACATGGTCTATCTCTCACTTAATGCCACAAAAACATGGTCTATCTCTCACTTAATGCCCCCAAAATATGGTCTATCTCTCACTTAATGCCACAAAAACATGGTCTATCTCTCACTTAATGCAACAACAACTTATGGTCCATCTCTCACACAATTACACAACAATAAATCCACCTCACACAATTACACAACAATTAGTCCACCTCACACACAATTACACAACAATAAATCCACCTCACACACAATTACACAACTCCACAAATCCACCATTGACCAACAACTCCACAATTGTCTGTATGACTTGTAAATCCATGCCAACAACGAGATTAAAAAAAAAAAAAAAAAAAAAAAAAAAGATAAGCAGTTTAGGTTTCATCCAGTCAATATTTACACTTTTTGTTTCACTTTATAATCACTGCACTTTTTCACTCCATATCTTCATTTTACTTTTATGTGACCAAGTCGACACAAATGTCCTATACGAGAGAAACCTTAGGGGATGACCATTATTAACCCGAGGATACTAGGAAAATAATGTGTGTCCAAGAGTTTGTGTGTATAAACTCTTACGTGTGTGTGTGTGTGTGTGCCTCCTTTGGCCCCATGCATATATTGTGTACTCCCATTTAGTTATTTGATATTATTATTATTATTATTATTATTATTATTGTTGTTGTTGTTATTGTTATTATTATTATTATTATTATTATTATTATTATTATGTATCTTATTGTTTGCCTGGCTAAAATGTACCGACTCCTTCATTTAATATCTTTGGCTTTAGCGTAAAATGTAATGTAATACAAGACAAATTACAGGTAAAATGTACACACCACCAGGTAATTATTATCTGCAAGTTTTAATTACTGGAATGTACAGTCGACCTCAGGAATTCGTATACACCACTGTGACATCAAGGGTTCATAACAACTAGAACATTTTGTACATAAATTTTCTAACACATCTCAAAACATTTCTCGTAATCTTATTTGGGTAATACTTGAGAATTAGCCAACAAAAGAATCATTACAGTATGTGCAGAATAAAGACCTCTGTGTACGAATTTCTGAGGCCGACTGTACCTATAGCTTGAATCTAATGACCCATTGAACGTGTGCCAGAATTGGAGGCTTCTGATTCCTACTGTCTGTGCCACGAAACAAGTTCCTTCCATAATGGGTGGTGTTTCGTGGTAATATTTAAAGGACTCGTCTACCTCCAATTTTCTGGCTACATCACGGTCCCCTTAAGGTGGTAATTCACTTTTGTTACATTGGAGCGACTTGATTCCTCCAAAGTATGCCAGGAAACAGAATCAGAAAAGCAAAAATACTTGTGTTCTGTGGCTTGGAATAGTTTGGAGGATTCATTTGCTCCAGATTTACCAACACAAAATTTCCCCCTTAAGGTCAAGTTGTTTTTGAAGGGAAACGGTACATTTTCCCCAAGATAAAATTATCACACTGGAGTTAAGGGAATAATCTATTGTGAGCAAATTGGATTAGGCTTTACTTCTTATTCCTCTAAAATAGGCTGAGAATTGGATCACGTTATAGATAGTCAGTCAGCTAGCTAGTCAGTCGATCAGTGAATGAGTGAGTGAGTCAGTCTGTATAAAGCAGTCAGTCAGCATAAAGTAGTCAGTCCGTCAGTCAGTCCGTCAGTCAAGCAGTCCATCAGCCAGTCAATCAGTCAGCCACTCCGTCAGTCAGTGAGTTAGTAAGTCAGTCGTCCATGGCAAAACAGAACACTCATTTCCATGCAGTCAACAGGTATGGTCAGTAGTGGCCTGTATATCGAAGAGGTTGGTGGTGGTGGTGGTGGTGGTGATGTGGCCTGGTGGTAATGGTGGTGGTGGTGGTATGGTGGTGATGGTGTGGCCTAGTGGTGGTGGTGGTGGTGGTGATGTGGCCTGGTTGTGGTGGTGGGGCCTGGTGGTAGTGGTAATGGTGGTGGTGGTAATGGTTGTGGTGGTGGTGGTGGTGGGGCCTGGTGGTGTGGCCTGGTGGTAGTGGTAATGGTTGTGGTGGTGGTGTGGCCTTGTGGTGGTGGTATGGTGGTGTGGTGGTGGTGGTCATATTGGTGGTAGTGGTGGTGGTGTTGGTAGTAGTAGTAATTATAGGTGAGTCCCAAACAACAGGTGCCCGCAAAAAAAGAAAGGTCAGAAAGAATTCATTACGGTCATCCCTCCCTAACCCCCCCTCTCCCCCCAACACCATCATCATCATCATCATAGTAGTAGTAGTAGTAATCATAATCGATGCAGAGTCACCAACATCATAAATATTTTCTTCCTTAACTATATTTTGTTGTCATGATTATATTTTAGAAGAGATCTGAATGTGGATGTGGATATATATTTATTTTCTTGGTTTTAGGGACCCTGTGATGTAGTCAGAAAATTGGAGATAACGGAGTCCTTCAAATATTGCCATGAAACACTGCTTATATTGAAGGAGCTTGTTTCTTGGCATAGTCAGGAGGAACCAGAAGCCTCCAATTTTCATACATGATCACAGGGTCCTTAATTAAAATTGTTGTTATGGGGATGGTATACCTTTGATACATTGGAGTGTCTTGATTCCTCCAAAGCATGACAGGAAACGGGACCAGATTAACGATAATAATGGTGGTGCTCTGTTGCTTGGAATACCTTTGAAGAATCAGATGCTCCAAAATTACCACCGCTTTACTAACACCCCCTTAAGGGAAGATGTTCTTGTTGGTAAATTGGAAGGCTACTAATTCCTCCTAACTATGCCAATAAACAGATGTCCCCAATGGTACTATTTTTTTTATAATAGAGGATCTGTTTAATGTCATAATTTGGAGGAATCAGAGACCTTCCCATTCACCAAGAAAAAAAAAAAAAAATCTCCTTAAGAATGGTTGTGAAATATGGGTTCCTTGACCATAGACTTTCACGGCCTTAGCAGAGTGTTGGTGTGTACACATGTTGGTGTTTATGTTTGTACAGGAGTGAGGTGAGTGATAAATGTGTTGGTTTTCCTTGTCTTGTATACTGTTGTTGATGCTTGGTGAGGGAAGTGACGTGTACAGGAAAGGGGGCCCAGTATTATTCCTGTACAATAATATCTCACAGTCCACCAGTATTGTGTCAACATAATAAACATGTATCTCTCTCCCTCATATACACACACACACACACACACACACACACACACACACACACACACACACACACACACACACACACACACACACACACACACACACACACACACACACACACACACACACACACACACACACAAAACTTTAATAACAATATGTAAATTGTGGCCTGGTGGTCCTCTGATGAGTGAAATTATGTAGAGCAAAGTTTGGTCATTGGAGTAGGAGTGTGTAAACTGTGTATCTCACCATGCTGTGAAGTAACTCTGATTTATCTATACGTGTAAGTGAAGGCTAATGATTTGAGACTCATTGGATTGTCACACCGAAGTTTTATGATTTATCAAATGTAATGTTAAATAATACATTTTACATATATACTCTTTTTACTGAAGTACTCTGAATATTGTTTACTATTAACTCTTTGTTATATTATTGTCCCTGTCACTATCATCCTCTTATTCCTCTTCTGATAACTCCATTTTTAACATTATAGATTTGACTTCAGTAGCAGTTATACTAAATGTGTGTGTGTGTGTGTGAGAGAGAGAGAGAGAGAGAGAGAGAGAGAGAGAGAGAGAGAGAGAGAGAGAGAGAGAGAATAGGGGGATGGAGGGGGGGGGGTTAGTGAAGGAGGCCGAGGTAGTCGCCAGTAGCACCAGACTGTCTGGAAAGTCTTCCTGCCCCTCCACCCACCCACCTACCCTACCCACCCTACCCTATTTCCAGACCTACCTCTCTACCCTCTCATCCTACCTCCCTACCCTCTCTTCCTACCTACCTACCCTCTCTTCCTCCTACCTCCCCTATATCCCCTCTCCTCCTTCTCTACCCACCCTACCATATTTCCAGACCTACCTCCCTACCCTCTCATCCTCCTACATCCCCTCTCATCCTACCTCCCCTACGTCCCCTCTCATCCTCTATCCACCCTACCAGACCTACCTCCCTACCCTCTCTTCCTCCTACCTCCCCTACATTCCCTCTCCTCCTCTATCCATCCTACCCTACCATATTTCCAGACCTACCTCCCTACCCTCTCTTCCTACCTCCCTACCTTCTCTTCCTACCTCCCTACCCTCTTTTCCTACCTCCCCTACATTCCCTCTCCTCCTCCTTTACCAACCCTACCTTATTTCCAGACCTACCTCCCTACCCTCTCATCCTACCTCCCCTATATCCCCTCTCCTCCTCTATCCACCCTACCCTACCTTATTTCCAGACCTACCTCCCTACCCTATCTTCCTACCTCCCTACCCTCTCCTCCTACCTCCCCTACATTCCCTCTCCTCCTTCTCTACCCACCCTACCTTATTTCCAGACCTACCTCCCTACCCTCTCTTCCTCCTACCTCCCCTACATCCCCTCTCATCCTACCTCCCCTACATTCCCTCTCCTCCTCCTTTACCCACCCTACCTTATTTCCAGACCTACCTCTCCCTCCCTCCCTCTCTTTCTTCTCCTCCCTTCCCTTTCCTCCTCCTTCACCATATTTTAGCTTGCTCTGTCGTCCGGGAGAGGGAAAGAGAGAGGGAGAGAGAGTGTGGGGGGAGAGGGGAGGAAGTAGCACGCCAGATGGTGAGGGAGAAGCAAGGAGAGGGAGAGTGAGAGAGAGAGAGAGAGAGAGGAAGGAAGGCAATGAGGCTGACTGGGGGAGAGGGGAAAGAGAGAGGAGGAGGAGGAGGAGGAGGAGAGGAGGGAAGAGTTAGAGAGAGTAGACATGGAGACAGACACACCTACAGTAAAAGAAAGGAAACGAGGCTCACTGAGGGGGCGGGGGCGGTGTGTGTGGGGGGGGGGAGGGGGGTGTTTGAGTTAGACAGACAGACAAACACACACATAGAGAGAGAGAGACAGACAGACAGACAGACAGACAGACAGACAGACACACACAGACAGACAGACAGACAGACAGACACACAGACAGACACACAGGCAGACAGACACACAGACAGACAGAGAAAGAGAGGAGGAGGAAGGCTGTGTTGTGACGGGTGGGGATAGACAGACAGACAGACAGACATACAGACATACAGACAGAGAAAGAGAGGAGGAGGAAGGCTGTGTTGTGACGGGTGGGGATAGAGACAGACATACACACACACAGACAGACAGACTTACATCATTAGCTCTGCCGCTACACTATTGATTGACGCCGCTATATACAGTACACGGCTGGTGGGCTGCCTACTTACAACTACTACTATATACACACACACACACACACACACACACACACACACACACACACACACACACATACATATCAAACCCAGGACAGGTCTCTCTCTCTCTCTCTCTCTCTCTCTCTCTCTCTCTCTCTCTCTCTCTCTCTCTCTCTCTCTCTCTCTCTCTCTCTCTCACACACACACACACACACACACACACACACACACACACACACACACACACACACACACATCCAATCCACCCGATATATATTCACTCACCTCGTATACAGTTGTAACCTTAGTAACTTATATATAGCCTTCATGTACAGTCGCCAACCTAAATTTCACCACCCCCCTTGTTTGGTAGGAAGGTGAGGTCTTGCAGTGTTAAAGAAAGATAGGCTGAACGATTAGAAGGCAAACTGATGTTGTATTGAATTGGTAATGAGACAAGGTGTGAGGTTAAGGTAAGTAATTCTTTTTTGGTACATTGGAGTGCCTTGATTCCTCCAAAGTATAGCTGCTAGGAAACAGAATCAGACGAATAAAAATAATGGTGTTCTGTCGTTGCTTGGAATAGTTTGGAGGATTCAGTTTCTCCAGATTTACCAACACAAAATTTCCCCCTTAACTTTCCACAAACCCGAAGTCATTTAAAGTGAACCTGCCACTGTCTCGTTACCAACTCGACACACCAAGTATGATTGATGGTTCAGCCTATATCTTTAATTAAGGGGAAAGTTTTGTGTTAGTAATTCTGGAGCAACTGAATCCTCCAAACTATTCCAAGCGACAGTCTGGGGAACTACAGTCTGGGGAACTACAACAACAACAACAACAACAACAACAACTATTCCAAGCAACAGAACACCATTAGTTTTGCTGTTCTGGTCCTTTTTCCTGGCATACTTTGGAGGAATCACGGCTCTCCAATGTTCCAAAATAGAATTACCACCTTAATACTGACTTTGCCCTTCTGTCAGCCAGGGGATCGCGAAACTTTGGTTGGTGACTGTATAGTATTTATCACAAGGTATAGGTTTTAGTTGAAGGAAATCTAGAGAGCCAAGGTAAAACAAGGTGTATATATATATTAGGAATGGGCTAAATTACGTGTGTGTGTCTGTATGTGTGTGTGTGTGTGCTTCTAAGGTATTTGGTGCGAATTACTGGTGATCAACATAATTATTGCTAAGTCAGGTCAGTTAAGTGGGCAGCCTCTGAAACGCCCATGCGCGCGCACACATACACAGACACGTGTTCCTTCACACACACACAGTCAGCCAACCACATGTGGTGTAAACACTTGCATTCATCTCATGTGGTGATTCTCGTCGGAATGCACACCAAACTGACCATTACAGCAGGTATACAGATGGACCAAATTACCTTCATTATTCCACACCTTCCAACATAGAAATATACAATTTAATAACACACACACACAACTTCTAAATATCCGTCTGATGTTTCATATATATATATATATACACACACACTCACACACACACACATACACACAAACACAGCTTCTAAATATCAGTCTGATGCTTTAACACACACACACTCACTGGAAGTACGACCGTTTTCACTGACACACCCCACCACTGGAAATAGGTAAATGACTGCACTGTCGTTATCACCATCAACAACAACTCGTCTCCAAACTACAGTCCACTACAAAATATCCTCGACAGCCTACAAATCTGAACAAGGGAGAACCATGTTACCATCAACCAAAACAAGACTGTAGTGATGCATGTCTGTACATCAACAACTCCAGTCCCACCACCACCAGTTGTTATAATTGGCTGCCACTCACTTCAGGTGGTATAGTCAACCAAACTACTGGGGGTCACCATAGACAACAAACTGGACTGGAAGCTACACACCACCAACACCATCCAGACATCTACCTACAGACGGTACATTCTGAAAACGATGAAATCCCTGTGTGCCCTACATCAACAACTGAGGGATATCTACACCACCTTCATCCTCTCTAAACTTACGTATGTTTCCCCGGCCTGGTCATCTGCACTAAACACCACTCAGCTGTGTCGGCTAGAACGTGTACAGAAAGAGCATGTAGGATCATCTTGGGACCATGCAGCCTACACGACTTATCAGCAAGCATTAATCTCCGTAAACCTTTCCTCACTGAAGGAGAGGTACCGCCACGATCTGAGGATGTTTGGTGAGAGGCTGGTGTTACAACCCCGTCATCGCCTGCTGCTACCCCCCCAACCCTCCCCCCTCCATCAAGGGGCACCCGTCGCTACAACAAACTAAAACCCATAAGGCCAAGAACCCACAGATATAACAACAGTCCCATACCTAGTATTGAAAATATGATTAACATTAAATAGAAATCTTATATGTATATGTATGTATGTGTAGATATATGTGTGTGTGTGTGCATATATACAGTATATTTGTATGTATATACTGTATGTGTATGTGTATGTATGTTTAAGTATAAACTACTACCAATTAAATCATAATTATCACACATGCTGTACCATTCTTCACATTGTCTCACCTCTGTATATTTTCAGCCTCACAACGCCACTGTATTCAATAAACTGTTTATTATTATTTTAGCCGCCTCACTGGGGCTTGGATAAATTTACCTCACGGTTCGACTCGATATTCCTTTACTTTAGAATGTTGGGTCAAACCTGTCAAGCAAGAATATATAGGAATCAATATTTATGTTGTCTATACTGTTCATTTTGTCACTAAGTCTATAGGTAATTATTATAATGGTATCAACAGAAGTATTGGTTTTCCATCTCATGTGTAATTCCTTGTTTATCCAGGAATATCACATGGTACAGTTGCATCCAAAAATTTCGAGACACTACCTGCTACACTCTAGCAGGTAGTGTCTCGAAATTTTTGTAGGCAACTGTACATGTCTCACTCTAACTTACTCGTGAAGGGTGGTATTACTACGTTATATTGTATGTATTGTAGAGCAACGTGAAGTAGTGTTTACTGGATGACTGTGTGTAGCAGACTCTATACCCTCTCTCTCTGACCAACAACATATGTGGGTATCGTCTCTTATTAGTGGTGTATCAGCAGTAACCATCCCTGGCCACACACACAACACACACACACACACACACACACACACCAACCTACTACCACAACTCTAATCCTTATATTTATACCAGTTTATTCGTCTTTATTTCTCTACCGCTCTCAGACGGTAACATTATTATTATTACACACACACACACACACACACACACACACACACAGCCAGCTTCTAAATATCCCACTGATACTTTAAATGTACCAAGTTATGATGGTATGTGTGTACGTTTCTGAGTGCGAACAAGTGTGAGAATCAGACGTCAAAAGAGTAGGCTACACACGTGTGCGCGGCGTGTGTGTGTGTGTGTGTGTGTGTGTGTGTGTGTGTTAGTACAGTTGTATTCTATATGTCTACTGAAAATGTCTTGCGTTGCCAATAGCCTTAAGGTGGTAATACACTTTACATTGGAGCGCCTTGATTCCTCCAAAGTATTCCAGGAAACAGGACACTATTAACAAAAATAATGGTGCTCTGTTCCTTGAAATAGTTTGGAGTAATCATTTGCTCCAGATTTACCAACACTGTATTACCCCCTTTATTGTATTTTATTATTATTATTATTACTTTTTTAAGGGGGGTTTCACAGTGTTAGAACATTATCCTTCAACAATCAAACAAACAAACAAACAAACATCAACACAGAGCAATCTATGCATGTTTTGGCACTGTATTATACATTGTGACAGGACCTCCTCTCCCCCCAACCCAACCCAACCCAACCCAACCCACCACCTGCTTGCGTCATGATATATTTAAGGACCCTGTGATTGTGAATGAGAATTGGAGGCTTCTGATTCCTCCTGATTATGCCACGAAACAAGCTCCTTCCATATAGGTGTGTGTGTTTCGTGGCAATATTTGAAGGACTCATTTACCTCCAATTTTCTGACTACATCACAGGGTCCCTTAACAGGTCATTCATAACTATATAGGTCACAGTGAATAGCTATACCACCAGTCGCACCTTATTAATCTCCCTTACAACACCAACAACCTCACACAAACCCTCACCACCACAACCCCAATGTAGTTCACTCCCTACAACACCAACAACCTCACACCATACCTCACCACCACCCTTGTCCAGTACACCAACAACAACAACCTATTTAATAACCTCACCATCTATCTAAGGCAAGTATTTAATGTGTAGGGACGATTTGTTTACTACCGTCAACTCGACCATAAAATAGTGTGAACAATTACTGAGACACACATGTACTTCTATACAAATGCAGTTTTCCCTACTGTTGGCTTACTACAGTCTACTCTACCATAACTCAGACTCTGAATTAATACCGGGAAACACACACACACACACACACACACACACACACACACACACACTTAGTTTTATATCCAAATGTAGTCTTCTCTTTTCACCTTATACACACACACACACACACACACACACACACACACACACACACACACACACACACACACACACACACACACACACAGACCAAAATTTAATGCAATGAATCTTTTACCCTGTTGGCTTACAAATCTCACTTTCTACAATTTTAGGGGATAATTCATTTTTGTTAACATTGGAGTGCCATGATTCCTCCAAAGTATACCAGGAAACAGGACCACATGAACAAAAATAATGGTGGGTGTTCTGTTGCTTGGAATAGTTTGGAGGAATCAGTTGCTCCAGATTTGCCAACACCTTAAGGGGGAAGATCTATGCTGGCAAATCTGGAGCAACCGAATTCTCCAAACTATTCCAAGCAACAGAACACCCACCATTATTTTTACTCTTCTTGTACTGTTTCCTAACATACTTTGGAGGAATCAAGGCACTCCAATATACCAAAAAAGAATTACCATATTAAATCCTCGTCTAGATGAACTGCATTATGGTGAAGTAGTAGACAACAACAATGAACGTAACACATTCGACACCCACAAGGAGGCCCCCCCCCAGCCCCCAGCCCCCAGCCCTATTAGCCCTTATATATCCTGCTTTGATCCCCCTTAGTATTTCCTGGGATTGAGGCAAGACAGTCCCGGACATAAGGTAGTGTGTGTGTTGTTATTTACTCCTCCCTGTCCATCACATCCATCCGTCCTTGTAAAGAAACCGGAAGGAGAGGATACAAGATATGGATTTCCCCAGTAATATCTTTTTCCATATCTCGGTCGGTATGCATTATTATTATTTTTATTATTGTTATTTTTATTTTTTTTTTTTTTTTTTCCATGTCCAATTTCTCAGTCGCGCGCGTGTGTGTGTGTGTGTGTGTGTGTGTGTGTGTGTGTGTGTGTGTTAATGAAAGTAGAGAATTACGGTTCATAGTATAAGCAGTACATAATTATTATATAGTGTCGTAGTGTATGAATTAAGGATGGCTTTGACCTAAGAGTTGAACGTGTGTGTCTTTACTCAGTGTGTTGTTGTACCGGTAGTGTATAGTTTGTGTATGGTTGTATGTTATATAGACATTGGTAATTTGTGTATGGTTTTATGTTATATAGACATTGATAGGATTGACATGTCGAATTATAATGTAGTCGGAAAAAGTTGAAATATCACACGATTAAATATCATAGTTTGCACAACACGACTCCTCTCCATTTAGGAAACTTCAATTAGTCAGTGTAATTATTATTTAGTGTTCTCGTGAGACATTGAGGTGCGGAAGAGTGGATGGATGCAGTGTGGGTAACTTGTGGGTGTGATGGGTATGTATGGATGCAGTGTGGGTAACGTGTGGGTGTGATGGGCATGGATGGATAACGTGTGGGTGTGATGGGTATGGATGGATGCAGTGTGGGTAATAACGTGTGGGTGTGATGGGTATGGATGGATACAGTGTGGGTATGATGGGGATGAGTGGATGGATGTGGGTAACTTGTGGGTGTGATGGGTATAGATGGATGCAGTGTGGGTAACGTGTGGGTGTGGTGGGTATGGATGGATGCAGTGTGGGTAACGTGTGGGTGTGATGGGTATAGATGGATGCAGTGTGGGTAACGTGTGGGTGTGATGGGTATAGATGGATGCAGTGTGGGTGTGGTGGGTATGGATGGATGCAGTGTGGGTAATAACGTGTGGGTGTGATGGGTATGGATGGATGCAGTGTGGGTAACGTGTGGGTGTGATTGGTATAGATGGATACAGTGTGGGTGTGATGGGTATGGATGGATGCAGTGTGGGTGTGATGGGTATTGATGGATGCAGTGTGGGTATGATGGGTATGGATGGATGCAGTGTGGGTATGATGGGTATGGATGGATGCAGTGTGGGTATGATGGGTATTGATGGATGCAGTGTGGGTAACGTGTGGGTGTGATGGGTATGGATGGATGCAGTGTGGGTAACGTGTGGATAACGAGAACACCAGAAAAAAGAGCAATGAGGGTTAATAGGAGAGATTCTTTAGTTGGTAATTTAGAAGGCTACTAATTCCTCCCAACCAGGCCAGAAAACAGATTCCCTCAATGGTAGTAAATAGGGGATCTGTTCCATGGCATAGTTTTTTTTGAGGTGGAATCACATACCTTCCAATTCACCAACACAAGAATCTTCCCTTGAGGGGGTAATTCACTTTTGGTACATTGGAGTGCCTTGATTCCTCCTAAGTATGCCAGGAAACAGGACCGAATGAACAAAAATAATGGTGTTCTGTTGTTGCTTGGAATAGGTTGGAAGATTCAGTCGCTCCAAATTTACCAGCACAAGAATCTTCACTTAATTAATGTGGAACGGTGGAAAAATACTCTGCCCAGGGACCCATTGTTTGTTTATACTCAAATGAATGAACTCATGTCATTGGCCTACACTGGCAGCCAAGAACACCATACTACTACTACTACTACTACTACTACTACTGCTGCTGCTGCTGTTGTTGTTATTATCATTCATTGTCACCTTGGCGTTGGGTTTTTTTTTTGTCTCGTCTTCATACGTGCTTGTCTTTGTCTGGGGTTTATAGTGGGTATGGAAGAGAAGTCAGTATGGTGTTTCAGCCTGTGTTGTTGTGGTGCCTGCCTGGTCATGTGTGTGTGTGTGTGTGTGTGTGTGTGTGTGTGTGTGTGTGTGTGTTTAGCGAGTGAGTTAGAGTGTGTTAGCGCGTGAGTTAGTGTGTGTGTGTGTGTGTGTGTGTGTGTGTGTGTGTGTGTGTGTGTGTGTGTGTGTGTGTGTGTGTGTGTCTGTGTGTGTGTGTGTGTGTGTTTATGTAAGATCCTAGAGACAGCCTCATCTGTTGCCCAGGCTACGGTGGTCGCTAGCTTCATGGGTCTGTTTGGCTTATTTACAACAACAACAACAGCGGCGGCGGCGGCGGAGGGGATGACCAAGGACGAAAGCTGTCTTCATTTGTGTCGCACCGGAACTTATTAATTAACACACCACACACTGACTGGACACGGTATATACAGCGACTGGGGCTTATAGTTGATGTGGTATCCTCTTGTCCCTCATAAATACACCACACATTGACTGGACATGGTATATACAGAGGCTGGGGCTTATAGTAGATGTGGTATCCTCGTGTCCCTCTTAACAAATACTTCACACACTGACTGGACAAGATATATACAGCGACTGGTGCTATAGTTGATGTGGTATCCTCTTGTCCCTCATCACAAATACTTCACACATTGACTGGACACTATATACAGCGGCTGGGGCTTATAGTAGATGTGGTATCCTCTTGTCCCTCATCACAAATACTTCACAAACTTACTGGACACGGTATATACAGAGACTGGGGCTTATAGTAGATGTGGTATACTCGTGTCCCTCTTAACAAATACTTCACACACTGACTGGACACGGTATATACAGAGGCTGGTGCTATAGTAGATGTGGTATACTCGTGTCCCTCTTAACAAATACTTCACACACTGACTGGACAAGATATATACAGAGGCTGGTGCTATAGTTGATGTGGTATCCTCGTGTCCCTCTTAACAAATACTTCCATCTTCACTATCCATCCTTCCATAATACAACACAAGGAATAAGTACTACAGTTGGCTGCACTAATTATGTTATGATATCACAACTTTTGGTGAGGTCTTTATTGACATTGTTGTAAAATGTTCAAAGTAAAATCCCTCCTTGTAAAATTACTTATCACTTCATTATTGTTGTTTCTCTTTTGTAGCACTTTATGGGGATAGTACACTTTTCGTACATTAGAGCACCTTGATTTCTCCAAAGTATACCAGGAAACAGCACCAGGTTAATATAAATAATGGTGGTCTCTTTCTTGCCTGGAATAGTTTAGAGGAATCAGTTGCTCCACATTTACCATCAACATTGTACTACCCTCTATGGTAAGTGTTCCATCAATATGATTTAACCATGATATATAGGTCTTGGAAATGATTTCGTACCAGAACGCCAATCTGTCTCCATCAATAATATTTATAGTCACATAGAGTCAAATATGGCGTCACCTGATATTTATAACCTGAAATATATTGGTATACAGTATCTAACCGAGGGGTCATGAAGGGAATATTATAATCTCATTGAAGTGTCTTGATTCCTCCAAAGTATGCCAGGAGACAGGGCCAATGAATAGATATAATGATATACTGTTGTTTGGAATAATTTGGAGTAGTCAGTTGCTCCAGATTTACCACCAACAACACTGTACTATATATCCCCCATGATGTGACCTCCCAGTGAATTTGCTCACGGTGACAGCCAGGATATAAATACCCAAGTTTACTCAATATGTGGTATTTACAAGGTACAGTAGGCGGCAAAAGTCCTGTCGCCTCACTTGCTTCACCGAGCCACGCGATGTTCATAGACTCGAGATTATTAAGTGCAGAAAACGTGCGTATTTTTTGAGTCCATGAACACTGTGCATCTCGGTGAAGCAGGTACGGCGACAGGACTTCTGCCGCCGACTGTACACTCGCAATCCAAAATTTGTGAACCAATTACAACACTTATCCTATTTCATATATGCTTGAGCTCGCTTAATACTCGATCAGACTATTCGAAGCAAGCCTGGATACATATTATTATTATTATTGATCGTGAGTGTACAGTCACGAGCACTAATAAAGCATTCAGGTGTGCTTCGAATACCCAGAGACAGTAAATAAATGCACAATATGATCTGCATTGGAATTAGTTAGTTGGTGAATTGGACTGTTCAAAACTTCAACCAAAAGGTGTATACTCATTAGTGCTCGTGACTGTACACTGAGGGTCAATAGTTGTGTGCTAATCAGAGACACGACATGAATCTCTAGAACCAATCTCGAATCCCACTCACTCCTACCGAATCCAAATCAGTTGGTAGAGATTCATATTGTGTTTCGGAATTGGACTGAACTAGTGACCCCGATGCAGTGTACAGTCACGGTCAAAAAGTCCTGCATCGGTTTGAATGAAAGCGAGCCGTGAGAGTGAATCTTTATGAACCAATATTACAGATAAACAATAATAGTTTCGCACCGTTTTTCGAGTCCTTTTCATTCGAAGGTGTTGCAGAGGACTATTGTATTGAGCGTAACTACCTATACCATATAATTATATATATACGTAACCAGGAGCCCCATTTCTACCCATTATAATCAACCCATATATTAAGGTTAACTGGTAAGCTTAATATATTCTGGTGTTCGTCTGAGAAAAATTCCTCGTGTGGGTGTGTGTGTGTGTGTGTGTGTGTGTGTGTGTGTGTGTGTGTGTGTCGCAAAATCTATTAGTGATTTCCCTCTGTCGAATAATATCTTCTGATGTTCGTCTGAGAAAAAGTCCTCGTGTGTGTGAGAGAGAGAGAGAGAGAGAGAGAGAGAGAGAGAGAGAGAGAGAGAGAGAGAGAGAGAGATATCTGGTGTTTGGAAATGTGTGTGTTGTGTAGTGTTTGTTGATTAAGATAATGGTGATGATGTGTGATAGATGTGATGAACAACACACCTCATTATTCTCTTATTAATCCTTTATGTACAAATATATCATTCGTGTCCATTAATATATAATTGTGATATATAAATCGTAGGTAAGAGTGAGTATATATATAAATAAATGAGTGAGTGTAGGTATGAGAGTGAATTTTTTTTATATAAACAGTGTATGTGCGTGTGTGTATAGATGTGTGAGAAAGTTATGTGAATACAAGTGTGTATATTGGTAATTATGTATTAAATGTGTGTGTGTGTATTGGTAATTATGTTCTGCATGTGTGTGTGTGTGTGTGTGTGTGTGTGTGTGTGTGTGTAGGTAATTATGTTCTGTATATATGTGCGTGTATATTTTATATGTACTGCATATGTGTGTGTATGTGCGTGTGTATATAAGTAAATATGTACTGCTTATGTATGGTGCTTGTCTTTATTATGTCTAAAATAAATATGTCTAAATATTTATAAGTGTGTGTATGTGTGTGTGTGTGATAAGTACTACATATATAAGAGGGGAAAGAATATATATATGATATGTAGGTGTGTATCACGTAAGTATGTGTGTATGTGAAACAATATGTACTGCGTATATGAGGGGAATATATATACATATATTATGTGTGTGTGTGTGTGTACTGCATATATGAGGGGAAAAAATATATGTAGGTGTACATCATGTAAGTGTGTGTGTGTGTGTGTACTGCATTTGCGAGGGGAAAAATAAATATATATATATATATAATACATATGTAGGTGTGTATCATGTAAGTGTGTGTGTGTGTGTGTATGTGTGTGTGTGAGGTGAAGTCTTTGTCTGGGCGTCTTGAGGTTCAGATCTCCCCTTGCGTCCACCCTCTCTCCTTTCTTCTCTGTCTCCTTCCTTCCCCTTCATTTCTCTCCCCGTTTATCGGCCAGTTTGCCTCTCCCCTCCTCGCTGTTGTAAGAGTTTCTCCCTCGCTCTTCCACCAGATTAGTTCTCCCGCCCTCCTCTTTCCCCTTCCTTCGCCTTCTTTCTTTTCCTCTGTCATCTCTCCTCCCACCCTTCTCTTTCTCTCTGTGTGTGTATGTATGTATGTATGTGTGGTCTCCTTTGTCTTGGTGTGTGTGTGTGTGTATGTGTGTGTGAGATGTTCGTCATAATAATTATTCTATATTGCTGTGTATGTATGTCATGTCATCTTGGTTTTCTCATTATGTTATGTTGTGTGTATATATGTAACATGATTGATACAGTGTAATTATATATGTATGTATATTATGTGATTGTCGGTGTAAAGACGTGTGTATATGTGTGATTATGTGTACTGACGTGTGTGTAGGTGTGATTTGTTTTTCTTGTATTACCGTGTGTGTGTGTGTGTGTGTGTGTGTGTGTGTGTGTGTGTGTGTGTGTGTGTGACGTGAGTATGGATCAGATCATTATCATCATCTAAGCATTTCCTGTGATCGTGTATAAAATTGGAGGCTTCTGATTCCTCCTGACCATGCCACGAAACAAGCTCCTTCCTTCCATATAATATAGGTGTGTGTGTGTTTCATGGCAATATTTGAAGGACTCGTTTATATCCAATTTTCAGACTAAATCACAGGGTCCCTTAAGTACAGCTAGCTTATCGTGACTGTCCTTTTTTTTTATTTCTCTATAGTTGTTGATGATGATAGCATTGTGATCTTCAGCTGGTCTTTTGAGGCATTCGAAGGTGATGCTGGTGATTTGTGATATTTTTAAACACAATACAACGTAAACACAACACAATAACACACACTCACACACACCCACACTACACAACACAATAACACAACACAATAACACACACAAACACAACACACACAAAACAACACAACACAATAACACACACACACACACACACACACACACACACAACACAACACAACACAACACAACACACACTTATCATATGGTCATTTTTGTCTCCTTTTTGTTGTACATAGATGGGATTGAGGGTATAGGTAATGGACATCAATTTTGCCAACCTTCAATAGTTCCCTCTTTGCTATTACGAGTTTGATGATGGTGGTACAAAAGGAAAGATTTTATCGAAGAAAAAGATCCTATATATTGACTGACCACTTAAGGGGGTAAGTACTACACTGTTGGTAAATCTGGAGCAACTGATTCCTACAAACTATTCCAAGCAACAACAGAACACCATTATTTTTGTTCATCTCGTCCTGTTTCCTGGCTTATATTGGAGGAATGAAGGTACTCCAATATAATAAAAGTGAATAATTACCCCTTAACCTATATATACTACTGAGGTGATCTCTTCTGGTACTTTTATATTCTAGAAGGACTCGCTGTAGGAGACGTCATATGCAAGGAATAAAAGCCAGGATAATCGTTACTAATACTGGTTAAGGGACTCTGTGTTGTAGTCACAAAATTGGAGATAAATGAGTCCTTCAAATATTGCCACGAAACACACACACACACCTCTATATGACAGGAACTTGTTTCGTGGCTTGGTCAGGAGGAATCAGAAGCCTCGAATTATCATACACGATGATTGATGATTGATTGATATTATGCGCCGCAACAGCGAGGTCATATAGCGCCAGAAAAAAGGTGATAGAGAGGTGAGACAGCAAGCAGGAAGGAAATAGAAAGAAAAGAGGGACAGTTGAACAACTTAAAGCTAGTGGCTAGGGCCGAAGGGGCGCCAAAATTTATCATACACGAGCACAGGGTTCTTAAGGTGAGGACATGTGAGGTGCGTGTGTGTGTGTGTGTGTGTGTGGTGAAGTAGCCTAGTGGGCTTACAATATGTCCCTCACATTGGTCTTTGAGTCTTTTGGTGGATAGTTATATAACCCATTATCCTGGGGTACAAGGTCACTGCATCATCCACGTTAGTTACCACATGTGTTACCTTCCTTGGGTGTTACCTAGATACTCATATTACAAACCAACTCTATAAAGATAGATGGAAAGCCGAGTAAAGAGTGTTTGATATTTTAACAAAGTACCACCGTGTGAAAAAATGCATGTAAGGACTTAATGAGCACTAATAAATATCCAGGTGTGCTTGCTTCGAATACCTAGAGACAGTAAGTAAATAAATACACAATAAGATCTCCATTGGAAATAGTTGGTTGGTGAATTGGTAGACTGTTCAGACCTTCAACTAAACATGTGGTTCAGGATTGGTTGGTGATGGTAATGGTGATGGTAGTGTTGGGTAGTGATGATGGTAGTGGTGATGGTAGGATATATAGGCTGGTGGTGATTATGGTAGTCAGGCCAGGGTAGGATATGGGTGGTAGTGGTGCTGGGTAGTGATGATGGTAGTGGTGATGATAGGATAGGTTAGGTTGGTGGTAATTATGGTAGTCAGGGCTGGGTAGGATATGGTTGGTAGTGGTGATGGTAGTGATGGTAGGATAGGGATAGAAGTAGTGATTATGGTAGTACAGGATAGGGTGGTGGTGGTGATGATGGTAGTGTAGAATAGGAAAGGTCTGGTTGTGATGGTAGTAGTGATATGGTAGGCTAGTAGAAGATATGGTACGATAGGCATGGTAGTAGTGATTATAGGGTAAAGGTAAGGCAGTAGTAGAATAGGGTGAGGTAGTAGTAGGATAGTGTAGGATAGAATAGGCTGCAGTAGTGGTGATAGTGATGATTATAACAGTGAAGGGTAGGATGGTGATGGTAGGATAGGGATGGTAGTAGTGATTATGTTAGTATGAAGTAGGATATGGTAGGATAGTAGAGGTGATAGTAGGATAGGGCTGGTAGTGATGATTATAGTAGTTTTTATAGTAGTGATGATAATAGTAGAGGTGATAGTAGGAGTAGGATATGGTTGGTAGTGATGATTATGTTAGTAAAGTGTAAGAGTGTTAGTGGTAGGTGTTAGTGGTACAGTGTAGGAGTGATAGTAGTGGTTGGTAAGTAGGTAGGGGTGTGTTAGTAGTGTTGGTAGGTTGGTTGGTTGGTGGGCCTGGCTGGGTGGCGAGACAGTTGCTAGGGTAGGCGGTGGCAGACAGGCCAAGGAAACGACGTACTAGGCAACTACGGCCTCCCTCACTCCCTGTATCCCTCCCTCCCTCCCTCCATACACCCCTCCCTCCCTCCCTCACTCCATCCATACACCCCTCCCTCCCTCCCTCACTCCATCCATACACCCCTCACTCCCTGCATCCCTCCCTCACTCCCCTCTACATCCCTATATCCCTCCCTCCCTACATCCCTCCCTCCTTCATTCCCTACCTACATCCCATACACCCCTCACTCCCTCCATACACCCCTCCCTCCCTCACTCCCCTACATCCCATACAACCCTCTCTCCCTCCCCTACATCCCTCACTCACTCGCTCCTTACATCCCTCCCTCCCTTCCTACATCCCCTACCAACTATAGCCTCCCTCCCTCCCAACCCCATCTCCTTGCACTCACCCCCCTCACCTACCACCTCCTTGCACACACACACACACACCCTCCCCCATCTGTGTGTGTGTGTGTGTGTGTGTGTGTGTTGACTTTTTTCTTGCCTATCCTTGTGTCGCGTCTACAGTACCTACACCTTCTCTCTCTCTCTCTCTCTCTCTCTCTCTCTCTCTCTCTCTCTCTCTCTCTCTTATCGTGCCTACTTTATCTCCACTTATCTCTCTACCTACTCATCATCTGCCCTTCCCTATCAACCCATTTTTTTTTCCTATCTCTCCTCAGTACATTTTTGCTGACTTCACCCTCAAAATTAACTTAACCCTGTCTCTTGTTTCGTAGGCTATCATCCTCTCCTCTCTGTCCACCCATCTCTCTCTCTCTCTCGTCCTCTGCTCTCTGTCCACCCATCTCTCTCTCTCTCTCATCCTCTCCTCTCTGTCCACCCATCTCTCTCTCTCATCCTCTCCTCTCTGTCCACCCATCTCTCTCTCTCATCCTCTCCTCTCTGTCCACCCATCTCTCTCTCTCATCCTCTCCTCTCTGTCCACCCATCTCTCTCTCTCTCATCCTCTCCTCTCTGTCCACCCATCTCTCTCTCTCATCCTCTCCTCTCTGTCCACCCATCTCTCTCTCTCTCTCATCCTCTCCTCTCTGTCCACCCATCTCTCTCTCTCATCCTCTCCTCTCTGTCCACCCATCTCTCTCTCTCATCCTCTCCTCTCTGTCCACCCATCTCTCTCTCTCTCGTCCCTCCGTCCATTGTAATCCTTCTGTGTTATTTTCTCGTCAGTTCATCTCTTTGTCATTTGTCTGCCTTCTTGTCCCACCTCTGTCACCTGTTGGAAGATAGAAGAGGCATGATAATGATATGAAAGAGAGAGAGAGAGAGAGAGAGAGAGAGAGAGAGAGAGAGAGAGAGAGAGAGAGAGAGAGAGAGAGAGAGACGTAGGAAAGAAGGGAGGAAAGGAGGTAGAGAGAGGCCCATTAAGGCCTCTAGGGTGAGTAGTTAAAGTAGAGGGAGAAGTCGTGAAAGCCTCCTTCCACCGTCCTCCCTTCCATCATCTCGGTTCCTCCCCTCCCTCCCTCCCTCACCCCAGCCAACTATAGCTCCCCTCCCTTCCTCACCCCCCTCCAACCAACTATAGCTACCCCCCCCCTCCCTCACACACACCCCAGTCAGCTATAACAACCCCCTCCTAGCCAACTATAACCCCCCCTCCATCTCATCCAACTATAGGTCCCCCCCACCCACACCCTCCCTCCTAGCCAACTATAGAGCCCCCCCCCCCCCCAACCCATTTCTTCCCTCACCACCAGTACCAGTGAGCGACCCTTTCCTCCCCTTCACCATCACCGCCGGCGGCCTTCAACCATTGCTCAGCCTTGGGACCAGCCTCTTGTTGTCGTTGTTGTTGTTGTTGTTGTTGTCGTCGCCGTTGTCGTCTCATCGCGTATTTCCTTCCTTCCTTCCTTACGTTCGCTGCCTCAACTACAGTATTTTAAGCACCAAAAATTGCTCTGTCGTCTCTCTTCACGGACCTTGAAAGTTCTGCACGTGCTTCTTGTTTATCCGAATCAACACACTAGATCAATTATTATTATTCCATTTTGTTGTTGTTACTTTGCATTTCATAGACCAATTCTTCAAGGTCGGTGGAGACACATACATGAAACACAACATTAGGTTTTTGTCAATATATATACCTACTGTAGTCTATGTAAGAATGAATACTCAGACTTGTGTTAATTGTTTAGGTTGGGTTGACTCTCATCTCTCTCTCTTTTCTTTCTCAGACATTAAATAGTCTTGCGTTGTTTATGGAGGTATGTTGTTGCCAGCATACTCAGAGGCTATTTTGTCGTACACACTATGCTACAAAACAATGTCTTCAAATTTACTGAGGTTGTCTGTTTCCTGGCATAGTTGGTTTTGGTTGAATGTTTTATTTATTTTTTTTATTTTATATTTTATTTATTTATTTTTAGGAGTGTGTGTGTGTGTGTGTGTGTGTGTGTGTGTGTGTGTGTGTGTGTGTGTGTGTGTGTCTTTTTGTGTCTTCATGAATGATTGTATTGGGTGTTTTAATGTATGTGTGGCTGTGTTTGTGCATTTGTGAATGGTTGTACTATGTGTTTGTGTAGGTGTGACTGTTTGTGCATCGTCGTGAATGAGTGTGTTGGACTTTTGAGTATGTGTGTATTTTTTTTTTATTGTGTTGTGTTGTTGTTTTTTATGTATGTGTGGCTGTGTTTCTGTATTCATGAATGGTTGTGTTGTGTTGTTTTGCTTGAGTGTATGTGTAAATGTTTAAGTATTCTTTAATGATTGTGTTGTGCTTTTGCCTACCGATATATATGTATTTTTTATTTTTTTATTTTTTTATGTATATATGTGACTGTGTTTGTGTATTCCTAATTATTTCTGTTGTGTTTTGGTGTAACTGTAGCATTCTGTCTTTTTGTCTTGCTGTTTGTGTTACTAAATGGTTGTGTTGTGTTGTGTTTTGGTGTAACTGTAGCTGTCTTTCTTTATGTCTTGCTCTATGTGTGACTAAATGGTTGTGTTGGGTGCAAGGTGTATTCATTGTGTCTGGCATCGTTGGTGTGTCAATAGTCCTGCTGTTGTTGTCTGTCTGTCTGTTCGTCCATCCATCGTCCTCAACTTGGTGGTATCAGTGTGTCAGGTTGTGTGTGTGTTGTTGTTGTTGTTTTTGTTACCTTCCTGGGTGAATGAGTGAGTGGTTGGTTAGAAGGTACTGACAGACTGCTTGCCTCCCACTTACTCACCCATTCAATCAGTCACTCACACTATCCCACCCACTCACGCACTCACTCACTCCTCGCTCCTAAAACAGACCTACCAACCAACCCACCCACCCACTCACGCACTCACTCACTCACTCACTCACTCCTCGCTCCCAAAACAGACCTACCAACCAACCCACCCACCCTCTCACTTATTCACCCACCCACTCACTCACTCACTCACTCACTCACTCACTCACTCACTCACCCACCCACCCACCCACCCACTCACTCACTCACTCACTCACTCACACACCCACCCACCCACTCACTTATTCACCCACCCACTCACTCACTCACCCACCCACCCACTCACTCACTCACTCACTCACTCGTACGGTTCTCGCTTCTTCTGCCACTCCCAGTAAAATGATTCAGTTAAGGAGTGTAGCAGGCGATGTGAGATACTATTATTATACTCACCAATACCTGCCAAACACATGTAATCATATAATTATAGTCTTCATACAAAGTTATTCAAGTAAGGTGTCGCTCGATCTGTCATGAAGGGGGTCGGTCGGTCGGTCGGTCGTCGGTCGGTCGGTCGGTCGTAAGAGGGGGAGGGAAGTGAATGAAGGGGTCTACAGATTCCTTCATACTATGCCAGGAAACAGACTAACTGGTACCACTGTATATATACGTATAGATGATTTGTTTTGTTGTATACTATGGAGGAATCAGTAGTATTTTAATTCACCACCCCAAGAAATGATTGAAATGAAGGCTACAGATTCAATCATACTATACCAGAAAACGCTAAATAGTACTGTACCACTGTATATATACGTATAGATGATTTGTTTTGTAGTATTCTATGGAGGAATCAGTAGTATTTTAATTCATCGCCAAGACAGTATATGGAATCAGTGAATGGTTTAAGGACCCTGTGATCGTGTTTGAAAATTGGAGGCTGCTGATTCCACCTGACCATGCCACGAAACAAGCTGCTTCCATATAGTTGGTGTTTCGTGGCCATATTTCAAGGACTCGTTTATCTCCAATTTTCTGACTACATCACAGGGTCCTTAAGGAGGGTACCATGGCAACACACAGGTTTATTCTCGTTCCCAACACATTTCTTTCTTTAGTACTGAAGGACATTGAGAAGCAGACGACGGGAATGATTCTGTAGTAGTTGGTCTCTTGTAATTTTGTTGTTTGTGTTCGTAAGATTAATTTATTCACATTGCTCCTTTTCATTCACACGTTATAAAACTTGTGCACGGAAATGTACAGTAGGTCAAAAGATTATATAGAACAGGAGGGGTCATATGGTTGAATGGGCCGTATTCAAGAACATTCGTGGTACCGATACGATGGCTCCATAGACAAACAACGGAGCCATCGTACCACGCCATCGTATGCACCACGAACGTTCTTGAAATGATGGCTACAGCTGATGATGCCCCGTGAAGGTTTCTCAGCATCCACGCGGGATAATGAGCGATACTTTGTTGAGCTACTGTACACTTACGAGAGAGAGAGAGAGAGAGAGAGAGAGAGAGAGAGAGAGAGAGAGAGAGAGAGAGAGAGAGAGAGAGAGAGAGAGAGAGAGAGTGTGTGTATGTGTGTGTGTGTGTGTATGTGTATGTGTATGTGTATGTGTATGTGTATGTGTGTGTGTGTGTGTGTGTGTGTGTGTGTGTGTGTGTGTGTGAAGGTGTGTGTGTGTGTGTGTGAAGGTGAAGGTGTGTGTGTGTGTGTGTGTGTGTGTGTGTGTGTGTGTGTGTGTGTGTGTGTGTGTGTGTGTGTGTGTGAGTGTGTGTGTGTTGTAAATGTTTGTTAATGGATGTACTGTACTTCCTGCCATTACTATTATTGTTTGTTCTCTTGTATGTTATCTCACGTGTCTACTACCAAACCATTGAATTCGTTATTGTATGCCTCTCTCCATCACATTACACCACACCACACCACTCAACACTCCATACCACTCAACACCACTCATCACCACTCAACACTCCATACCACTCATCACTCATCACCACTCAACATCCAAGACCACTCATCACCCATAACCACTCAACACTCCATACCACTCATCACCCATAACCACTCAACACTCCATACCACTCAACACCCAAAACCACTCATCACTTAACACCACTCAACACTCCATACCCCTCAACATCCAACACCACTCATCATCCAACACCACTCATCACCCAACACCCCTCAACATCCAATACCACTCATCACACCTCTCAACATCCAACACCACTCATCACCCAAAACCACTCAACACCCAACACCTCTCAACATCCAACACCACTCAACACTATTCCAGTCCATGCCTCATACCACTTCATCACATCATCCCTCACCACAATATACCACACCACATTATATATACCACACCTGTGACTTAACAATCTCATTACACCACACCACACACCACTACACAACACAACACCACATCACTACACACCCCCACCCAAAACCACACCACACCACAACCTATAATAACATCACAACCACACCCCACTACACCACACCACAACTTATGACAACATCACAACCACACCCCACTACCACCACATCTCATCATACCACACCACACCCAAAACCAAACCACACCACACCACAACCTATAATAACATCACAACCACACCCCACTACACCACACCACAACCACAGCCCAGTACACCACACCACAACCACACCACACCACAACCACACCCCACTACAACAACACCCCACCACACCACACCACAACACTACACACCCCCCCCTCACAACCACACCACAACCACACCCCACCACACCACACCACACCACACCCCACCACACCACACCACACCACAACACACCCACAACCACAACCACACCCCACTACACCACTACACACCACCCCTCGTCATGCAGGCTGCCACAAGAGGGACGGGCAGTGTTCCTAATTGATTCTTAGCCCGATGGTAACACTGACTTGGCCCCCTCATCCTCCTCCTCCATCTCCTCCTTCTCCTTCTACTCCCCTTCTTCCCTTCTCATCTTTTCCCTCTTCCTTCTCCTGCCCTCCTTCGTCTTCTCCCCTTCCCGGGCCCTCTTCCTTTGTTCCCTGATTTGTGTGTCTTTGTTCGCTTTAATTGTTTTTGCGTTACTGCCACTTTCCCGTGTGCTTCTCTGATACACGGGCCAGCGGGTAGATAGATACAACGAGCTGAGTTGAGTTGAGCTGAGGGACACTCTTATAATATATATATGTGGGTCACCATACACACACATACACACATACACATATATATACCCTATACTATCTACATATACATATATTATACATACGGTATTGTGTACATGTAACCCACACACACATATGTACAGTATGTGGGTCACCAAACACGCGCGCACACACACACCCTATAACATCTTAACCACATATATGTATTTTACATACTGCATTATGTACATGTATACCCTTAACACACACATATATGCAGTACTGTATGTGGGTCACCGTACACATACACACACACACCATACCATTTTAACCACCTATACCACATACTGTACATATATTATACATACTGCATTGTGTACATGTCCACCTATAACACACACACACACACACACACACACACACACACACACACACACACACACACACACACACACACACACACACACACACACACAGTTTGGACCACAGCTGGGTGAACTAGAGTTAGACGTATAGTGATTCACATGATGGGTATGATTTACACAAACTCTTCCTCAAAGAGTTATCACGATATGAACTAAGACTTAAGGAGAGATTATCTTGTTGGGGGATTTGGAAGGCTACTGATTCCTCCAAACTATTCCAAGCAAACTATTCCATTACCCTGTATATATCCTGGCATATACTTGTGGAGGAATCAGAGCACTCTAACATACCAATAAAAGATCCCCCCCCCCTCCCACACACCCCCAACCCCTTAGCTTAAACCATGGATATATACCGTACCTGGCCCCCATAAGGCTGCATCTCACACTTGTATTCTCGCATCTGCCGCCGTTCAAAGCCGCCAGTGTAATTTAACCCAAAACACACTTGTGCTTCACTTCCTCCCCTGCTGCTGCTGCTGATGCTGATGATGCTGATGATGCTGCCAATATATATTATACTCGTTTACTTGTAATAAATGAGTAATACGTGGGTGATATCAGATTTATTTTATATATTTTTAACTTAGGCTGCTGGTATTTATTTATTTTTATTATTATTATTATTATTATTATTATTATATATATTTTTTTTTTATCTTTACGGCAAGTGACTTTATATTTACTTACATATTATTTGTGTCTGTCACTTTATCTTCCCAAAGGTTAGACGTGATTTTGCTGCTCCATTGAAATTGAATTAAGAAACTTGTGAATTATTAGGCGTCTGATGATTTCTTCAAACTAAGCCAGGTTAATGATTCCTCCAACAGAATATACCATGAAACAGACTAAGGTATTATCATTACTGCTTTGTGTCATTGTCACCTAGAATCGGCATCATCCACTTTGATTTAAAAAAAAAAAAAAAAAAAAAAAAAACTTAAATTTTTTTTTTTTTATAACACTCGACGATTATATTTAAAAGGAAGAACCTGTGGCATCCAAATAAATGTATCTTGGTGTAAAACGTACGTGCACCGTAATGTTTAGATTGTGTTTCCGGCATACAGACTATTTTGCTTGTGGTGGTGAGAAGAGCCATGTGAGTTATTAATGTGATGAAAGATTGGTTTGTTTGTTGTTGTAGTACCCGTAAAATGTATACAGTATGTTGTTGGTTGGGGTATGTATGATGTATGTCAGTCTCTTAGTCAATCAGGTAGTCTCTCAGTCAATCAGGCAGTCTCTCAGGCAGTCAGGTAGTCTCTCAGTCAGTCAGGTAGTGCCTCAGTCAGTCAGGCAGTTTCTCAGTCAGTCAGGTAGTCTCTCAGTCAGTCAGGTAGTCTCTCAGGCAGTCCCTTAGTCATTCAGTCAGTCCCTCAGTCAGTCTCTCAGTCAATCAGTCAGTCAATTCAAGGGAATGACTGAACTAAATCGACAGAGGGGTGGGAGGGGGGCGTGGCTGGGTTGAACAAGGGAGGAACAATGTTATGACCCTCACTATTAATTATAGGACAAATCAACCTATTCCTCGTGGTCAGATTAAAAGGCTAATGGTTCCTCAGTATGTGTTAAGGGGGAAATTTTGTGTTGGTAAATCTGGAGCAACTGAATCCTCCAGACTACTCTAAGCAACAGAACACCATTATTTTTGCTCTTCTGGTCCTGTTTCCTAGCATACTTTGGAGGAATCAAGGCACTCCAATGTAATAAAAGTGAATTACCACCTGAAGGACCCTGTGTTCGTGTATGAGAATTGGAGGCTTCTGATTCCACCTGACCATGCCACGAAACATGCAAGCTCCTTCCACATAGGTTGGTGTAATGTGGTAATATTTGAAGGACTCGTTTACCTCCAATTTGCTGACTAAATGAAGGAGGATGGATGTGTGAGTGGGTAATGTATGTATGTGTGAGGAGGTGATTAATCTTGTGAGTGAGAGTGCAAAGTTAATGAGTTGGTGTTAAATGAAGGAGATGTCTGAGTAAGTATATAGTGAGTGTGCTTGGTGGTGAGTGTGTGTATGTGTGTGTGAGTTTGTGTCCATAGAGAGGTGTGAGTGTAAGGAGGTGTGTGTGTGTGTGAGTTTGTGTCCATAGAGAGGTGTGAGTGTAAGGAGGTGTGTGTGTAAGGCGGTGAGTAAATAATTATGTGAATGTAAGGAGGTGAGGTGTGTAAGGAAGTGAATGTTTGTGTAAGTAGGTGAGTGAATGTGTAATAAGGTGAATGTATGTGTGTGTAAGGAGATGAGTGTATGTATGTGTGAGTGTACATGTAAGAAGGTGAGTGTGTGAGTGAGTGAGTGAGTGAGTGAAGAAGGGCTGCTCTCACCCCAAGTGTACCATACTTAGTGCTCTCCTCCCCTCTCGTTATGTCTGCCTGGGAGAGGAATATTGACATAAGGAAGGGAAGGGGAGCGCGAACAAAGGAAAGAGGGAAGCAGAGGGAAGGAGAAGGGACACAAGGAAGGGTGAGAGACCAGAGAAAGAACGGGGGTGAGTGAGTGATAGAGCGTGTACAAGATAGGGTGTATATATTATAATATATATTTACCAGAAATATATTTATACACCGATACACATACATATAAAAGTACTGATATATACAGAGTTTATATATATACATTGTGTGTGTATTTAAAGAACATATATACTTTACACAGTCAACCTCCATCCAGCTGTGTGATAAGATGATAATAATGGTGTATTTATTGGTAATGTATTTCTATTCATAAAAAAAATTATAATAATTTAATCTTTCTCAACCTGCTGGTGTGTGGAAGGATTTCTTGACTGTAACCCTACGTACTGAGACCTATAGACCTCCTGCAGTGGACTTTAAAAAAATGTCTATATCGAGATAGAAGGAGGGACAGAAAATATTAAGGACCCTGTGATCGTGTTTGAAAATTGGATGTTTCTGATTCCTCCTGACTATGCCACGAAACAAGCTCCTTCCATATAGGTGTGTGTGTGTGTGTTTCCAGGCAGTATATGGAGGACTCGTATAACTCCAATTTCCTAACTACAATACTACAACTTAAATGAAAGTAGACTACGAAGGAATGTCTATCTGGCTGTGAGAAAATATACTGCATCTATACACTTGAGTTGATGTGTTGTTGAGTGACTTGTTGACGATGCAGCTGCTATCGTTGTTTTCAGTTTCCATCTACTACAACTACAATAACAACCAAGAGAGACCTATACCTTCTTCCTACAAGACTGTCCTAACCACACACAGCTGACATTTAAAGGTTATCTCTACAACACTGACCCCATGCACAGACACACACCAACCAATAGTCAAGTTTGATGCTGTGGTTTGGTTTGGTTTGGTGTGGGTCTACAAAGTGGTGAAGGTGTGAGGAGAAGGAGAGATTGACTCGACCCACACCTTACCACCACCATCATCATGTCTCTTCCTTCATTCTCACTTCCACCACCACAACCCTGACTATGTATATATGTTCACCTATAGTTTTGGGGGAGAGGGGAGGGAGGGAGGGAGGGAGAGGGACTGGAATTGTAATGTCAAGAAGTGTGAAGATGTAGACTATTGTGTGGTTGTGTGTGTGCAGTAGACCATGGTGAGGTGTAGGTATGATGTCCTTGTGACCTGTCTGTGTGTGTGTGTGTGTCCATAGCAAGGTGTAAGTATTGTGTCCTTGTGACGTGTGTGTGTGTGTGTGTGTGTAGTGTAAGGTATATAAGGTATCTAGGTACTGGAGAGAGAGAGAGAGAGAGAGAGAGAGAGAGAGAGAGAGAGAGAGAGAGAGAGAGAGAGAGAGAGAGAGAGAGAGAGGAAATTTAATGTAGGTATAGGTAGTGAGGAGGGAAGGGAGGCGAGGGGAGGGGCAACGTGACCTGGTCTTGTGTAACTCGGTACTAGTGTGGCCAAGGTTTGCACCACCACCACTCTCCTCCCCCCCCCCCCTTCTCCTTCCCCTATAGCCTACACCACCACCACCACCACCACCACTATGCAGTCTGAGTGAGGCCTAACACAGCTACGTTCGCTACAGTCACGTGTTGTTGAGGAGACTGTGTGTGATTTTATTGTTGGTGAGTTGAAGGCTGATCATTTCTCCAAACTGTTGTGAAACTGAGGGAATCTACTGGTTGTGTGTGTGTGTGTGTGAGAGAGAGAGGTTTTCTTTTTCGTATACTTACATGAATATATTCTATTAAGAGTAATCTGTGGTGAAAATTCATTTGTATTCCATATGGAGAAAAAGTGTTGATGTGTTAGTTTGACCGTGTAGCTGCCGAGGAGAGAGATGTAATTATTGATATATGGTAAATAAAGCGTGTAGTGTTCAAGATAGAAGATGGTACTTTTGTTGTAGCGAAGGGGATAATACAGTCAGTATCATTGTATTATAGGCAAGTAACGGGTACAGCCAGAAGTCTATCCTGTAATACTGTATGTCCTGTAAGCAGCTGTTAGAAAGATCATTATTATAGTATAGTAGTGTTTAAAGAGGGAAATTTTGTGTTGGTAAATCTGGAGCAACTGAATCCTCCAAACTTATTCCAAGCAACAGAACACCATTATTTTTGTTTATCTGGTCCTGTTCCCTGGCATATGCTTTGGAGGAATCAAGGCACTCCAATGTAACAAAAGTGAATTATACCACCTTAAGATATAGACAGCAGAACATGGCTAATATTCCTAAGGTGGTAATTCTCTTTTGTTACATTGGAGTGTCTTGATTCCTCCTAAGTATGCCAGGAAACAAGACCAGATAGACAAATATAGTGGTGTTCTGTTGCTTGGAATAGTTTGGAGGATTCAGTTGCTCCAGATTTACCAACACAAGATTTCCCCCTTAATTAAGATAACAAAATTGAACCACAGGGTGAAACTAGACTTTTCTCAAGATGGTGATGTGTCTGATAATGTATGTATGTATGTATATTTATTTTTTACGATTACATAATAGAAATAATTAATGTTAATCTTCAGAGAATGGTAATATTTTTCATTATATTTCCTCAAAAATAGTTTACATGGCACGTGTGATTCCCTTTAGCCAATAATAACTACAAAGGTTGATGTCCTACAGGTGTAATATGATACAGTAGTTGTAGTTGCCGGCACAAAATACAGTCTGTAATATCATGTCTTTTATTTCAGTTACAGCTCAGGTCCGTGTTTGTGCTTTCGTATTCTTCTAGATCAGGTCATCAGGTATTCATAAAGCATCTCAGAGTTTATACAGTCGGCAAAAAAAAGTATTGGAACCACCCTTACATTGATATTAACTATAGCTATCCATAGGGAAGTTTCAGTATTTTTTTTTTTCTTTTTTTTTTTTTTTTTTTGCCGACTGTACACGATAAAAAAAAAAACTATCGCGCATTTCTCGTTTGCAACATTCTAACAGCTAAGACGATGAGTACTGAAAAATGTCTTATTTATTCCCTGGACATCATGACCTGTCTGTGCCCATCATTTACAAAACCATCAATCAGACCCTTCCTGCCAGATTTTTTTTTTTTTTTTTTTTTTTTTTCGTGTGTACTTGTTGGTATGCTTGTACTACTGACCTCGTCAAATTTATTTCAGGCTCATTTCGAAAACGTGGGCGATTTTTCTATTGCTGAAGTACGAGTATATGTTATTATGACTACAAATCAGTGTATGTTATTATAATTATAAATCAGTGCCGCGTCCAGTAATAGTCTTTGCCATGAATGAATGAATGAATGAACAAGCGCTTACCAACAAAATTTTAGCATAGAAGTGAACTATACATGTATGAATATGGTGTAGTACGTACATTCCCTTGAACCCCACTATCATCTTTCTATCCTCATTAGCATAAGTTAAGAGAGTTTTAACCCCATGTATTGGACGCAAAACATTACAACGGAATGAAATGCTTGACGTCACCCACAATGCACCAGTCTAAAGTAACCAGTCGACCCTCTCTGGTGTTATCAACTGGGCAAGGGATAGTTAAAGACCCTGTGTGATCGTGTATGAGAATTGGAGACATCTGCTGATTCCTTCTGACTATGCCACGAAACAAGCTCCTTCCATATAGGTGTGTGTGTGTGTGTGTATTTGTTTTTTGGAGGCTTCTGATTCCTCCTGACTATGCCACGAAACAAGCTCCTTCCATATAGGTGTGTGTGTGTTTCGTGGCAATATTTGAAGGACACTTAATAATTATATGTCATAATTAAAGAGATAACAATAACGCACACATAACTTGTTGCCGATGTGGTCGTTGTGCGAGTTGAAAAAAGTTATTGTACTCTGGTTCCAACAACTTTTCTGTGAGTTTCGCCCCCTGGACAAAACTAATGTCCAGATGTTGTTGTGGCCGCTGCATGGTGGGGGGTGGTGGTGGGGAGGGGGAGGGGGTGCTACTGTTGTTGTTATTGTTGTTGTAGTAGTAGTAGTTGTTGTTGTTGTTGATGTTGATAGGTCGTCTGAAAAATTGATGAAGGCAGGAACAACTTAATTCAACGGTGCTATAGTCTCGTGGAATCGATATGGAAGGCAACCGATTCCTCCACACTATTCCAAGCAACAACAGGCCACCATTATTTGTATTTATCTATCTAGTCCTATATGTAGTGGATGTGGATATTAAACTTTATAGAAATTATTTAATGAATGTGGATACTAAACTTTATAGAAATTATTTAGTGAATGTGGATACTAAACTTTATAGAAATTATTTAGTGGATGTGTATATTAATCTTTATAGCAATTATTTAGTGAATGTGGATACTAAACTTCATAGAAATAAGTTTGCCAGTGTTCGAACTTGGCCGAGATTATTATTATCCCTTTATCCATCCTCACACCAAATAATGAAGGTCTTAGGTCAATTAAGATCCTAGGTCAATGAAGGTCTTTAGGTCAATTAAGATCCTAGGTCAATTAAGATCCCTAGGTCAATTAAGATCCTTGGTCAATGAAGGTCTCTAGGTCAATTAAGATCCTAGGTCAATTAAGATCCTAGGTCAATTAAGATCTCTAGGTCAATTAAGGTCGCTAGGTCAATTCTTCAGGTCGCTAGAGAGCCTTAACAGTATATAAGACAAACAGACGGACAAACTAACAGACATAATGCGACCGAAACTATTACCAGGAAATAATGAAGACTTGACACGTGTAATTCGGGAATATCCTGACAAACCAAAATGTCTGTCTATGGAAATGTTCTAAGGAAATGTCTATGGAAATGTTCTAAGGAAATGTTCTATGGAAATGTTCTATGGAAATGTTCTAAGGAAATGTTCTATGGAAATGTCTATGGAAATGTTCTAAGGAAATGTTCTATGGAAATGTTCTATGGAAATGTCTATGGAAATTAAATGTTCTATGGAAATGTCTATGGAAATGTTCTATGGAAATGTTCTAAGGAAATGTCTATGGAAATGTCTATGGAAATGTTCTATGGAAATGTCTATGGAAATGTTCTATGGAAATGTTCTATGGAAATGTTCTATGGAAATGTCTATGGAAATGTCTATGGAAATGTTCTATGGAAATGTCTATGGAAATGTTCTAAGGAAATGTTCTATGGAAATGTTCTAAGGAAATGTCTATGGAAATGTCTATGGAAATGTTCTATGGAAATGTTCTATGGAAATGTTTATGGAAATGTTCTATGGAAATGTTCTATGGAAATGTCTATGGAAATATTCTAAGGAAATGTCTATGGAAATTATTTTATGTCGTCACGGCAAAGGCATTCGTTCCATTGTTATACTTTGGATCTTGGAGACTGATTTTCTAAAGGTCTTGGTGGTTGGTGGTGAGAGGGACACACACACACACACACACACACTTAGAGAGTGAGTTATTATCTTGAGTTGTCTATGTAAACAAAATGTAACACTAAAGTTCACTTTTTCTTTTTAATTAACAGGTGATATTGTACAGTACAGTGTCCCTCATTTATTTAGTTTTTTCTCTTTCGGTAATGTAATGCAGTCCAAGATTTTTTTTTTTTTTTTTTTCGGTAATGTAATGCAGTCCAAGATAATTTTTTTTACGAAAGAGTTACACAATTTGATACTTATCTGTACAGCCGGCAGCACAAGTCCTGTACACGTTACATCTGCCCAAACATGAAGTATACTGTATGGAAATATAAGCTTCACAGGTTCGTAATATGAAGAACTAGGGTTTATTAATTTACCCACTGGATATTGTAATTCCTTATACGGTGAATGTGTTTCTTTGAAAATTTGCCTTTATGTTTTCCTTCAAGAAGCGTATAGTGAGGCGACTGGACTATTGCCGCTGACTGTACATACACTCGCATCCAAAATAATTATGTATCCAGACTTGCTTCGAATAGCTTGATTGAGTATTATACAAGCTCAAGCAAATATGAAACAGTATAAGCGTTGTAATTGGTTCACTGTAATATGTCAGGTCATTCGAAACTTCAACAAGACCTGGATACAAATTTTGGATTGCGAGTGTACACGAAACGTTTATCAAAGGTCATGGTACTTTGAAGGGAATAGATGCGTTTTCGTCGGGGTAAAAACAAAGCAAAATGGGCTCTAATGGCCATGAGGTAAGAGAAATGTAATTGTTTTTGGCACCTGATATTCCGTTGTTAATCTCTGTAACCTGGTGATGTCACAATGAGTTATGGTTCTTAAGTATGTAACAATGTTTACCCAGTGTGGTTGGTTACGACTCACAGCTCTCTCATGTATTATGGGTATTTATTTATTTATTTATTTTTTAATTAACAGAGGTGTGTGTGGTGGTGGTGTACGGTTATTTTGGCGTTTATGTGCGAGGGTGTGTGGGCTGTTTGTATGTATGTATGTGTGTGTGGGAGGGGTAGTAGCTGTGTGTGTGTGTGTGTGTGTGGGAGGGGTAGTAGCTGTGTGTGTGTGTGTGTGTGTGGGAGGGGTAGTAGCTGTGTGTGTGGGGGGGGGGAGGGGTAGTAGCTGTGTGTGTGTGTGTGTGTGTGTGGGAGGGGTAGTAGCTGTGTGTGTGTGTGTGTGTGTGTGGGAGGGGTAGTAGCTGTGTGTGTGTGTGTGTGTGTGGGAGGGGTAGTAGCTGTGTGTGTGTGTGTGTGTGTGGCATAAGGAAGCACTGAGGGGAGTTTTTATAAGGTGTGAGGCTTGAGGGGTACAGTAGGTGTGATGGCAGTGGTATAGAAGTAATCTCCCCCTACCATGTCTTCTTACCCTCATATACCTCCTACCCTCTTCTGGCCTGTCTCCCTGGCACAACCCTCCTCCATTACTTTTTCCTACAGTCAGTCGTCCTCTGCCCCTCCTCGCTTGGCTATGGGAAGAGATTGTAATAGTTGTGGTCGTTGGTGGAGAGAGAGGTCTGCAGGAAGGAGAGAAGGGGGACGGGAAGGGGGTTGGTTGGTTGGTTGGTTGTCATCATGGAGGGTAGTGGTCCCTGTTGTCTTCATTCCTTCCCATTATCTTTTTTCATATGTTTTTGTTTACTGGCGCGCCCATCCACCTGTTGTTGTATGGTGTTGGTTGGTCTCCCTGTAGCAGGCCTCTCGTGTGTGTGTGTGTGTCCCCTCCCTCCCCAGCCGTCAGCATGGGCCGGGTTATGTAAGGTGCACCACCACCACCACCACCACCACCACTACACCATTGTAGATCCTGGGGTCGGTAGGACTAGTATGCCCACCACAGCCTCCACCACACATACATAGTACCTACCTACTTTGCACATCACTTCTTCAATGTAGTGTGTGTGTGTGTGAGAGAGAAAAAGAGGGAGAGGTGGAGAGAGAAAATAGACGACGTGTGTTGGAGGGTTTGGTAAGGACGAGGTTGCCTGGCAATGCTGGCCTCGTGTGCCGTGTTCAAAAAGTCATGTTGTCGGGGGAGGAGAGCTGCAGTCTGACACACTGATGCACTGCATGTGAGGCCTTGAGGGGCGTAAGCGGGTGGGGCCGTTACGCAAGAGTCCGTTGTTTAGCGGCTGCCGGGCCTGCCTCTCTCCCTCCCCTCCTTTCCTCTCCTCCACCCCCTCTCCCTCCCCAGCTGCCTCCCACACTGCTTCCCCACCTCCTCTGTCCAGTCCTGCCGCTGCTCACGGCCCCATTCTCCAGCGACGGGTGTCAGTGTGGAGAGATGCAGCTGCAGTGTGTGTGTGAGGGGGAGGGAGGGAGATGTGTGGCTGGGGGGCAGGAACATATGGTAGGCAGGGCAGGGCAGCAGCGGGCACCACCACTACCCAACAAAGGGGAGGGAGGCAACCAACCAGGACACCACTGCATTGGGGTTGAGTAGAGAGGCCGCCACGCTGCCCGCTTCACCAGAAATAACCAAAGGGGTCATTGATACTAGTTAATTAAAGGATGGTAGTGCTACCGTGAGTGTAACCAACCTCACATTACTCACATACTCTCAACGCGTGGGTTTAAGGGGGTTGTTTAATTTAGGGAAGTAGAGGGATATTGATTACTCCAAACAATGCTGCTAAAATGATTGGCTATACATACACTGAACTTATCTGATTCCTGGTAAAGTTTGAAGGTACCCGAGAGCCCTCCAATTTGCCCCAAAACAAACAACTCCCTTTATTGCATCCAGCTCCTGTTGCACGTGGCCTTCCCCTTCTTGTTACACGTGGTGTTTACTTTACGTGTTATAATATTTTCTCTTACCTGTAGAGTTACTTCACTTGTACGATTGCTGATTTGACACTTATACTCGAAGGCCAGTCACCTCCAACCTGACAGTGTTGACATAAAGGGAGTGTGAGTGTAGTGAGCAGTGCCGTCCTCAGCAGCTACTGTAGTATATAAAAAGTAAACAGCAAAACGTTCCTTCCTCTCTCTCTCTCACTCCTAACTTTTCTTTCATTAGTATTGTACTTATAGTCGGAGTACTTACAACTAATATTTTCCGGTTCCAGTAAAGAGCTAAGTCATTATGATAGTCTCACTGAACTCGTCACTGTACAGTCATGAGCCATAATAATTATCTAGGTCTTGTTGAAGTTTCGAATGATCAGACTTACCAGTGAACCAGTTACAACACTTCTCCAGTCTCATACATACTTGCTGGAGCTCGTTTCATATTCTATCAGGCTATTCGAAGCTAACCTGGATACTTATTATGACTCGTGACTGTACATACCTTCAAAAAAACTGTCTTCACTTACCACCAGAGGTCAGTTTAAGGGAATACTTACCCTCTTGATAAATATATTGGAAGGCTACTGTATCTTCCAAACTATGCCATGAAACAGACCCCCCATTGAGGTAACATTGAGGTCGTCTGTTTCCTGGCATATATTATGTTTGGAAGATTCAGCAACCCTACAAGTTACCGTCAAGAGTGAGTGTCTCCCCTTGATTAATGTCTTGGCTAGAGGTGCAGTCAGTATTCTTGTGGTGGTTGTCATCATTCATTCACAGATAGGATGGAACGTACGGCAGTCTATGGGGTTGGGATGAGTGTAATGTTTGATGGTGAAAAGTGAAAGATTCTACCTACCACAAGGCTAGCTGTTATATACACTGACTGACTGACTGACCTCTTGTAGCTGACTGGTGGATAGGTTTGTTTACAGTGTTGGTGGTATATCTGGAGCAACTCTGATGGCACTATTTTACAGTTTTTTGGGTTGGTTAGGTTCATCCCCATGCAGGCACACTTGTCCATCTTTATTATCCCCCCCCCAAAAAAAAAAAAAATAATAATAATAATAATAAATAAATAAATAAAACGGTATCCACAATCACAAATTTTATAAAGCAGATGATATAATTACGATCACTTCATAATTTAGTCACCACATTCATCAAATAATTCAGTCATAAGTCAGTTAGGCAGTTCAGGCTCTTTCGTTCGGGTGCTTACAAATGGACATGAACAACAGTGATATTTGCCATGTGTTGAAGTGATTTTGGACTTATCTCACGTTTTATTTTGTTTCACAGATGAGGACAATAAATGACCTCTCAATATTTAGTCCCCATCTTTTATAAATATAGATTAAAAAAATGAAAAATGGATATCCACTTTACTCCCTCCCTATATACCTTCCTCCCTCCGTCCCTTCCTCCTTCACTCGCTCCCTTCTTCCCCTCCCTTCCTTCCTACCTCCCTCCCTCCCTCCCTCCCTCCCTCCCTCCCTTCTTCCCCTCCCTTCCTTCCTACCTCCCTCCCTCCCTTCCTACCTCCCTCCCTCCCTTCCTTCATTGACCACCAGTAGGGAAAAAAAAAAATAATGATAAAAAAAAAAGATAATGGTGTCTCGGGTTAGTTTGCCTCAGATCATCTTAGTATAATTTTAGCTTATAGTTATTCTGAATATAAAATTGTTCTTTAACCTCCGAGTATGCTAAGTATTTATGAGGAGTAAAGTTGACTTGTGATGCCCTGGGTATAATAATATTTTGGGTACTAGGAGTGAGTCTATATGAGTAGTTTGTTTATTATGTATCTTTAACCTCAGGTGTGATAATTATAAATGAGTTGTTGACCTGTGACCTGTGACCTGGGTATAATAATGGTATGGCTATTAGGAGTGGGTCTGTTATGAATAGTTTATAATTACTTCTTACCCTCGGATGTGCTAATAATTTATGAGGAATTAACCTGTTGTTGGCCTGGGTATATTATTATGGGTAAGTAGGACTGGGTGTGTTATGATGAGTTAACCTGTTGTTGACCTGGGTATAATATTATGGGTAAGTAGGACTGGGTGTGTTATGGTGAGTTAACCTGTGTTGACCTGGGTATAATATTATGGGTAAGTAGGACTGGGTGTGTAATGGTGAGTTGACCTGGGTATAGGAGTGTGTTTATTAAGGATGGACTGGTTTGGTGACCAAGGAGACGTACCTTGACGCCACAATAACAAAGGAACGATGCCAGCAGTGGAGGCAGGGAGCAGGAAACGTGCCAGGGGAGCAAAGATGAGAGAAAAAGGGTGTGGGGAGACAGAAGTGGTATGGTGGAGGAGGGGGGAGGGGGGGAGAGATGAGAGCAGCAGCAGCAGGCGGCGGTGGCAGCGGTGGTGATGGCGGCGGCCTGGCCTGGGGACTTGTTGTGGCTCCGACCCAGCACCTCAGCGGTTGCCCCGGAAACGTACCGTACCTGCTGGCGGCGGCAACAGCAGCAGCATCACAAACTCATGTCATCATCAACAACACCATCTTACCTAACAACACCATCATTGTTATTATTATTATCATTATTATTATCATCATCTTCATCAATACCAACAACATCATCTTCATTAATACCAACAACAACAACACTTTCACCACCATTACCAACAAGACATATGTGTGGCTCATTACTTTCTTAAATCAGTCATCATTTCCCACTCACACCAACCATGATATTGTCACACTTAACACCTCATTACTAACCTCATGTCACACACACACACACACACACACACACACACACACACACACACACACACACACACACACACACACACCCTTATAGTTACACGTTCCTAATCAGGCATTATTTCGCCCCCACTAGCATCATGATAATAACACGCTTAACACCTCATTACTAACCTCATGACACCTTCTAGTTGTAGTACTGTTATTCTTCTCATCTCACTCTACCATGATAATACCGGACATCTCACACTTTGCCTCACACCTCCTTTGAAATAACTCGTCACACTTCACCCCTTCTGTACTGCCACTTATTCTTGTCTGCAGCTGTACACTACCTGCCCACACACCACTATAACATTACTCTAAAATATCACTGGAGTAGCTCTATAACGAACCAAGTTAGGTGTATTACAAAGCGAACGACGTAACTCAATTTGGTCTTGGTAGGGCGAGGCAACAGTGACAAGTACTCGTATATAATATAGCTTAATTACTCACGTCATTGGAGTTATAATATATCATCATACAGTAACTATAAACAATACCTCTTGATGCTCAGGGTAAGTTATTGAATACAAAGAACATGTGCTTTGTCGGCAGAATTTTCACGAGTTGAAATGCGAGAATCGATGCAGTTTTCGGCGTAATGGTTTTGCCTGTGGGGAGTATTTTTGCACACGTGGTAACCCATTTTATATATATGCCTTTTACCTGTTCTTGGTACTTTGGTGTACAAAAGTTTATTACTTCATCCCGGCACAATATAACTGAATTCTCTGTGGTTCGAACGACTAAGCAACAAAGCGTAAATGGCGAAATGTGTTTTTGTCGTTCGAACCACAGAATTCAGTTGTATTGTGGCTGGCTGAGGGAACGAACTTATGTACACCATAGTACAGTCATGAGACATTATACGTAGCCATCTAGGAAGGCTTCTAATAGACTAGTAGCCTCCAGCAAATAATTATGTATGAGACAGTATAAGCAGTGAAATTGGTACACTCGCAGTCAGAAATTATGTCCCGATCCCCAGGCAAGATGAATCGTAAACAGCCTGGCTTTGAAGGTTAGAAAAACGGTCCGTCTCCCTACAACACACAGTACAGTAGTTCGAATCATCAAAGCTCGGCTAGCTGTGATTCATCGTCGTGCCACGGGATCAGGACACAATTTCTGACCGCGAGTGTACAGTCGGCGGCAAAAGTCTTGTCGCCTCACTTGTGCTTCACCGAGGCACGCGATGTTCATAGACTCGAGATTATTAATTAAGTGTAGAAAACATGCGTATTTCTCGAGTCCATGAACACTGTGCATCTTGGTGAAGCAGGTGAGGCAACAGAACTTCTGCCGCCGACTATACCTGTAATAAATTATGTGAATTAGAATAGACTCCGAGGACATTGATAACTCTAAACTTTGACCCATGAAACTGCACTTGTTCTGAGGAGAGATTGTTCTTCAAGAGTGGGGCAATCGGAAGCATCCAATTTTTTTTTTTTTTTTTTTTTTTTTTTTTTTTTTGTACAACATCACTGGTCTCTTAAGGTGGTATATAATAGCACATTGTTTAGGGTGGTAAATCTGGAGCAAAATATTCCTCCAAACTATTCCAGGCAACAGGATACCATTATTATTATTCATGTGTGGGGGGGGGGGGTTCTGTTTCCTGGCATACTTTGGAGGAATCGTGGTGCTCCAGTGTATCAAAAGTATACTAGTCATCCCCTTAATGTCGTAAAGTCCTTAGTGATTCCTCCAAAACCTCCAATCACCTCATTGTTATTAATATACAAGATTCAATGTAGCTTCAATTTACCATTAATTAATACCCTAATTAGTCCACAAATTTTTTAATTATTTTGTTTTTTATGTTTATTAGCGTGTTTGTCATGTATTTTTATTATATTTTACTTTTATTTATTTTACTTATTATTAATATTATTATTAATGTTATTATTTTTATTACTATTATTTTTATTTTCATTACTATTATTTTTATTTTTTCTTATTTTTTTATTTTTTTATTTTTTATTTTTTTTGTCACCCAGCCAGCGTTGTGTCACAGAACGGGTTAAGGCGATGCTTTGTCGACTCTAAACATTGCTGTAAACTGAACGCCTCACTGCCATAATTATACCTGTAGTGGTGGTGGTTCACTTCTGATGATGTGTGTGTGTGTGTGTGTGTCAAATATAATTGTGTCTTTCATTAGCATATTTTGTGTGTGTGTGTGTGTGTGTGTATGTATGTGTATGTGTGTGTGTGTGTGTGTAAGTCAAATATAATAATTGTGCCTTTCATTAGCATATCTTTTGTGTGTGTGTGTGTGTGTGTGTACAAGTCAAATATAATTGTGCCTTTCATTAGCATATCGTAATTGTGTCATAGTTAATGTTTGTTTTTGTTTTGTAAATTTCATTGTTCGTCGACCTGTTTTTTTTTTTTTTTTTTTTTTTTTTTTTTTTTTTTTTTGTAGTGAAGTGACAGTAAATAATTGTTATACTAGTTACACCGTCATGTCTGAGAAGATTATCATTTGTATTTGAGGGAAATAAATAAAAAAAGAAAAAAACTATCCAATCCACAATTTTACCAAACACATTTCTTAACAAACTGAGATTATTTTGAGTGGCACTACCGACTTCATGCAAAAAGGACATTATTGATGGTATTCACGATGGTGTGGTGACGGTACGATGACTCCCTATATAGACACAATACAGAACCACCATCGTATGTCATCGTATACACCAACCACGGATATTATTACTATTATTATTAATGTTATTATTTATATTAATATTATTTCTCTCAGGATGTTTCTGAGTTGGGTCCCGATTCTAGTAAGGATTATTATTATTATTATTTTTTATTTATTTTCGTGATAAAAGTGATAATTTCTCAAACCATATCGTTCCTCTCACCGGTAAGTACAGTCGGCAACAAAAATCCTGTCGCCTCACTTGTTTCACCGAGGCACGCGATGTTCATAGACTCGAGATTATTAGGTGTAGAAAAAAGTGGGTATTTCTCGAGTCCATGAACATTTTCGTGTCTCGGGTGAAGCAGATGAGGAGACAGGACTTGTGCCGCCGACTGTACTTTCCTATATAACGCTAACTCACGTACTCTCACCAGTAAACTCACGTACTATTTATAAAAAAGTCACGTACTGTCTATAAAAATAACTCACGTACTATCTATAAAAAAAAGTTACGTACTGTCCATAAAAATAACTCACGTACTATCTATAAAAAAGTCACGTACTATCACTAGCAAACTCACGTACTGTCACTAACAAACTCACGTACTATCACTAACAAACTCACGTACTAACTATAAAAAAAACTCACGTACTATCACCAGTATAAGTTTTATCATCACCACAAGATTGAATTCAGACCAGACTCATAAATCAGAAGCAATATATTAATCTGTATTGGAGTAATCATATAATTTCTTGGCTTTATCTGTAAATGTTTTAATGCATTCCAAGATTAATTTCACCCAGGTACTTAATTGTAATTTATAAACACCAGAATGTGGTCAAAATTTTATTTATATTAGGTCATATAACTTAATATTCAAAGGGAGTCGTCGGGGCATTTTCTCCACGTTAACAAAAGAAGAAAAATAAAAAGCACAATGTTTGTTTTGTTACACACACACACACACACACACACACACACACACACACACACACACACACACACACACACACACACACACACACACACACACTCACACACACACTCACACTCACACTCACACACACACAAAATTTCGGTGGAGAAGTGGATACAAGACACAATAAAAGTGTAGGTGTTTG
>JAWQEG010005977.1:0-30000 GCA_033782935.1 Petrolisthes cinctipes
CTGTTTCCTGGCATACTTTTGGAGGAATCAAGGCACTCCAATGTACCAAATTTGTATTACCCCCTTAAGTTTGTTCTGTATTCTTTATTGGTATAGAAGAATGTATGTAAGAATATACCTATATTATCAGTGTACAGTCGTGGTCAAAAATAACCAAAATAACTCACGTATGAGTTTAATAGCTTCCCTCTGTTCCTTAGCTGAGAAACTTTCCAATAAATCTATTAAGTACCATATTGTTATTTTCTACAAGAAGCTACACATTACTTAAAACAATAACATCATGCTGTTTGTGAACGTGAAAACATTAGATAGAAAATTGTTTAAGATGCCCCATATATGGATGATTATTATTGACCACCACTGTACAGTCATCGACAAATCTCGTGTTGCCTCCCATTAGCGCTTTTTGAAGGATAACATAAAGTCTAATAATAGAACTAACACATTTCACCATACAGAATTATAAATAAACAACCACGGGGGTAAAGTATTAAACATATCTTAATTTTTTAGTTTACGATCCTGTGAAGCTTATATTTCCATACAGTACGGTACTTCATGACTTGGCAGATGTGGGCGACACGACGGTACTTCATGACTTGGCAGATGTGGCGACACGACTTTTGCCACCGACTCTACATACGAGTTGTTGTATAATTATGGAGCATTGGAATATGAAGAAACAGCAGGTGCCTATACATTTTATAAACTAGGTATTAATAAATATACTCTCTATTTTTCATTGATAGGGAATGATTCGTTGGTGTGTTCCTTTAGCTTTTATAGGTCAATTAAGGGACCCTGTGATGTAGTCAGATAAATATTGGAGGTAAATGAGTCCTTCAAAAATTGCCATGAAACACCACCTATAAGGAAGGAGCTAGTTAGGTGGCATGGTCAGGAGGAATCAGAAGCCTCCAATTCTCATACACGATCACAGGGTTCTCAATTTTACAAGCATAAACTTAAATTCAACATGCTTAGGAACATAAATCTAAGTATATATATATTAACCTAACCTACTTTACAATTATTTCTTCACCACTGGAGAGGCTACAGGTCCACCAGTAATAATGAATAATAAATAATGAATAATAATGATAATGATAATAATAATAATGATAATAAATGAATAATAGATAATGAATACAAAGATCATAAGAAATAATAAATGTAAATAATGAATATAAATAATGAATATAAAGATCGTAATAAATAAATAATGAATATAAAGATCGTAATAAGTAAATAATGAATATAAAGATGGTTTCCCTTTACAGAGTTTTCATGCAGTTTAAATGTTATGTCCATTCATTTCCACTCTCATTCATTCCATTCACACCATCGATTTTTTATTCCATTCACACATTCTGAGTTATTGGGAGCCTCGTTTTCTGTATGTTTTTTACACACACACACACACACACACACACACACACACACACACACACACACACACACACACACACACACATCTATCCATTTTCCTCTCACATTTCAATCCTTCATTAGTTTTAATTGGTCGTGTGTTTGTATTCATTTGCATAATTGATTTTTATTCATATTTTATTCATATTTATTTCTTTTTCATTCACGGTTTTCGAGGTATTGAGGTCCCAGTCTTTTTTTTACTATATATATATATATATATATTTATTTTTTGTACACCCACACTTCTCTATTTTTCCCACCTCTCTTTTTTTTTTTTTTTTTTTTTTTTTTTTTTTTACCTCAGTCATTATTTTGGCTTACGTGTGTGTTTTCAAAGGCCAACAACCAACAACAACTGATTTATTTATTTATTTAACCCACCTCCAACACCAACCACCACGTCGTCGCCTTCCCTTCGTCCCCAATTACACTCGGACACCCACAAACCACTGGAGGAAGGAAGGAAGGAGAAGCTGAAGAAGTGGGTTAGCCTAGTCAGTTTAAACAGAGATAGGTTAATGGGTTAGTTGGGTTGGTGTTTGTGAGACTTTGAAAACTTTGGGAGGAGTAAAAAATTTGTGTGTGTGTTTTGTGTTTGTGTGTGTGTGTGTGTGTGTGTGTGTGTGTGTGTGTGTGTGTGTGTGTGTATACAGGTGTGGTATAAAGGTGGTGGTGGTGGTGGTGTTGGTGGTGGTGGTGGTAGTGTTGGTGGTGGTAATAGTGGTGGTGGTAGTGGTTGTGGTGGTAGAGAAGGAAGGAAGGAAAGAAGGAAGGGAGTAGGAAAGAAGAAAGGTAAGTAAGAAGGATCTCTCTCTCTCTCTCTCTCTCTCTCTCTCTCTCTCTCAGAAATTTCTCATCGTGTATAGAAAAATATACAGACTGAACGTGTCGGCATGTGTGTACGTACGTGATGGAATGTACACACACACACACACACACACACACACACACACACACACACACACACACACACACACACAGACAGGTAAGGAAGGTGTTGACAGTAATATTGAGAGTTAACGGTGTTGATCTTGGTATTGTTGTGTTGACAAAATATATGGTAACTTAAAGAAGCTATCAGGAAGCTGTGTTTGTGTGTGTGTGTTTGTGTGTGTGTGTTTGTGTGTGTTGGCAGCTGTGGAGTGTGCAGACGGAAATAGAGGGTGTTGGCGGGGAGAGAGAGAGAGAGAGAGAGAGAGAGAGAGAGAGAGAGAGAGAGAGAGACACACACACACACACATTCCTGGCACACCACACCCTTCACCTCACCTGTCCTGCCCTACCCAGTCTTATCATACCCTGCTATTTCTTACCCTGCCCTTTCCTTCCCTGTACTGTCTATTTTCACCCTGCCTTTCCCTTTCCACTCTGCCTTTCCCTTTCCTACCCTGTTGTCCTTCCTTCCTTTACCCTGCTAGCCAAAATTATTATGCTTTTATGTGGTACTTATTTTCCTGACCTGCTTTGACCTTATCTAGTTATGCCCTACCCTGCCCTGACCTTCTTTGACATGCCCCGACTGTTCTTGACCTGCCTTGACCTTCCTAGTCTTGCCCTGACCTGCCCTGTCCTACCCTGACCTTCCTTGACCTTTCCTAGCCTTGTCCTGCCCTGCCTTGACCTTCTTTTACCTTCCCTAACCTTACCCAGCCCTGCCCTGCCCTTCTTCCCATGCAACCTCACCCAATCTCAATTAAAATCACTGCACCTTCCTCCTCCACTTCATTCCAACCAGTAATAACCAGAAATATCCAGTAAAGTATGGGAGGGAGGGAGGGAGGGAAGGGGAGGGAGCATAGAGGTAAAGGTGGGGAAGGGGAAGGGGAGGTGTGATTAGTGAGAGTAGGGGAGGAGGGGAAGGGGAGAGGTAGGAAAGGGGAATGGAGGGAGTTGGAGTGAGAGAGAGAATAGCGTTTGAAGAAGGGTATACAGGGGAGAGTAGGGAGAGGTATTATTAAAGGAGAGGGAAGAGAGCATCTGAATAAGAGGAGGATGAGGGAGGGGGAGAGGAAGGGAGAGAAAAGAAATTAGTGATTTATTGATAGGGTTGGAGGGGAGAGTGTGTGGAGTAGAGGGTAGAGAAGGAGGGGAGGGGAAAACAAGGGAGAGAAAAGAAGGGAGTGATTGGTAGGGTTGGAGGGAGAGTGTGTGTAATAGAGGGAGGGGAGGGGAGGGGAGGGAGAGAGAGGGAAGAGGAGGAAGAAGGAGGGGAGGAGAGGAGAAACGAGTTGAGGTGACGCAGAACAGCTGTGAATATAAGAGAGAGAGAGAGAGAGAGAGAGAGAGAGAGAGAGAGAGAGAGAGAGAGAGAGAGAGAGAGAGAGAGAGAGAGAGAGAGACGGGGGAGAGAGAGACGGGGGAGGGGGGTAAAGGAAGATAGGAGAAAAATGTCAGAGAGTTCATGGATAGGAGAAGAGAGGAGAGGGAGAGACAATCATCACCACCACCAAACCATAAAATATAATTCCCTTCCTCACCACAAACATTCGTCCTCCCCATATAGGCTAGCCTTTACAAACACGTGAGAAACCCAACCCAACCCCAACCCAAAGCAAACCCAAAGCCAATACCTCCATATACAGTTAATAATACAGTCCTGCCAACCCAAGAAGTCATATAATATACAATCCAATTAAAAATACAGTCCTACCAACCCAACTCCATAATTTATACAGTTAAAAATATTGTTCTACCAACCCAACCCAAGCCAAGGCAAGGCAAGTTAATCCAAGCCTTCAACTCTATAAAAAGTCAACAACACAAGTCCTGTTATTTTCCCTGGGGTATTATTAGCATCATTATACTCGTAAGAATAATTGAAGTATAAGTGTTTGATGTTAAGGAGATTGTACAGTGTTGGTGGTAAATCTAGAACAATTAACTGCCAGATTCCTCAAAATATTTCCAAGCAACAGGACACAATTTTTTTTTTTTTTTTTTTTTTTTTTTTTTTTTTTTTTTTTTTTTTTATCTGCTCCTGTTTCCTGCATGGCATAATTATACTTTGGGTGGTATCAGGCGCTCTAATGAATGTACAGCCACAATCAAATATCCACCACCGACACTTTCCTTCCATCGTAGTAAATATCTTGGTAATAAAGAAAAACACATGTATGATTTTGCAGCACCTCATAATAATGATAATTGAAAGGAGTTGAGTTGACGTAAGGTGTTGTATGATTATGTTCTAAAATGATACTGATTTATTTTCACGATGGAAGGAAAGTGTTGGTGGTTATTTGATTGTGGCTGTACAGAAGACCTACCTTATTTTAAAGTGTATTTCCTCTTAAAGTGTACCGGTATGTTGATAATGTGAAAAATAGGGTAAAGGTTTCGTCATCGATACTAAAACACTCGTTGCTAAATCTTGTAACCATACTAAAATATTTATGTAAGTTGTATTATAAAACGTATTGTGTTTACTATATACACACTGAAATGCTACCGTACTGTCTAAAGCAATGCATCACTGGATATTGTTTATAAATGCTTAGGGGGTAAAGTATTGACAGGAAAAAACGTATAATAAAATAGACTTAACTGCAACATACACGACGATAACATGCATATTGATACAGTTTTGCTCATAACATCACTATAAGCAACGTAAACATGCGACACGAAATGAATAATAAACTTAACCATCCCCTCACCTTCCCCTCAGCTAACATCCCAGTATTGTTATGTAAAGCGATGTAAACTGACCGCTAAAATACACCATAACAACCACCTGTTCACCATAACATCCTCCTTCTCTAGCGACCTTTCTTGTGGTATTAGCAATGTAAACAAAACAAAAAATTATATAGAGTAAGCAAGATCACCACCCCTGAAGCCATACCGTAGTGTCAGTCATTCACTTTTATAGGCCTCTACTTGGTTGGGTTTGTTGTGTAAGCGATGTCATTGTAGCCACGAAAATACCACCAAGATTACACTTCTTCAGGGGTCGATGTTTTGTGTATAAGCGACGTAAATAATGTAGATGGTGGTGCAAAAGTAGGTTGACAGTCTTTTTTTTATATTCTCTCTCTCTCTCTCTCTCTCTCTCTCTCTCTCTCTCTCTCTCTCTCTCTCTCTCTCTCTCTCTCTCTCTCTCTCTCTCTCTCTCTCTCTCTCTCTCTCTCTCTCTCTCTCTCTCTCTCTCTCTCTCTCTCTCCTTTTTTTATGTCTCCAAGAATGTGTCCATGTTGAGGGAGGACACTTTGAACTCTACAAGACTAACAGTGTGTCTTTTGGGTTGAAATATTCTCACAGCAGTAATGAATGGTAAGTAGTAATGGCGACGTGTGTGTGTGAGTGTGTGTGTGTGTGTGTGTGTGTGTGTGTGTGTGTGTACCTACTTTTGCGCCATCCTATACTGTATAATATCTAAGGACAGGTACAGTTCAGTTGGCGGCAAAAGTCGTGTCTTCTCACTCATCGTTTCTTGAAGGATAACATATAAATAGTAATCATCAAACCAACACATTCACCACCAACACAGAATTACAATATCCAGCGGGCAAATTAGTAAACTACTCTGGGTTTTCATTTTATGAGCCTGTGAAGCTTATATTTCCATACATTTCCATACTGTACTTTATGACTTGGCAGATGTGGCCACACGACTTTTGCCTCCCACTGTACCATCTATAAAATCTCTCTCCCAGCACCTCGACTTTGTGATGTAAGCGACGTAAACAATAAACCGCGAAAAATATATATAAAATGGAGTGTATACCATCATGCTCGCCTCTCATACCATGCACCCCATCCCCCTCATACCATCCCACCCCCTCCCCCATACCATACCACCCCATCCCCCATACCATACCATACCACCCCATCCCCCATACCATGCACCCCATCCCCCATACCATTCCACCCCATCCCTCATTCTATGCACCCCATCCCCCATACCATGCACCCCATCCCCCATACCATCCCATCCCATCCCTCATACCACCCTACCCCACCCCATCCCTCATACTATGCACCCCATCCCCCATACTCCAACCCCCTCATACCATCACATCCCATCCCATCCCTCATACCATAACACTGCTCCCCTCCAATACCATCCCACCGCTCCCCCCCCCCCTCCACAGGTAGGTTCTTGTGGTTTAGCCTTAAGGGGTAGCCTATGTACGTACGGTGTTGCTGGTGAATCTGGAGCAACTGATTCCTCCACACTATTCCAAGCAACAACAACAACACACATACCACCGTTATTATTATTTTTATTCATCTAATCTGGTTTCCTGGCATAAATTATATAGCCTACTTTGGAGGAATCAAAACACCACAAAGAACACACCAATAGTTTAGGCTAAATCTGGAGCAACTAATTCCTCCACAATATTCCAAGCAGCAACAACAACAACACACACACACCACCATTATTATTATTATTTTTCTTCTTCATCTGGTCCGGTTTCCTGGCATATATATACAGTAAATATTTTAGAAGAATCAAAACACTACAATGAACCACAAAAGAATGCTATCCAACCCCTTCAACCACGTAAACAAACAAAGCCATGAGGACCTATACCACAACCAACCTTGACGCTGTTGTGAGTGTGGGTAGAGAATCTCACCTCGATGGGTTTTTTTGTTTGGTGTGTGTGTGAGATTTTTTTTTGTTATATAGTCGCGTATAGATAAGGGAAGAGCTAGCACAATCTATGGTGTCCTCGTGCATGAGTTTTATATACGGTACTGAGGGTTAACACAGTGACAAGGTTTTTTATTATTATCTTATCTATAACCTGATTCTTTCTTCGATGGCCGGCTGATAAGAGAAAAATGTGACGAGGTGAGAAAAGATAATGTGGTGTTGGCAAGGCTAAATATATACATGCAGGTTAGATTAGGTTGGGTTAGGTTACGTTTGGTTGGGTTAGATTAGGTTGTGCTGGGTTAGGTTTGGTTAGGTTAGTTAGGTTAGGTTACGTTTGGTTAGGCTGGGTTAGGTTAAGCTGGGTTGGGCTGTGCTGCATGGGTTGGGTTAGATTTTGTCAGGTTAGGTACGTTTGGTTGGGTTAGGTTCAGTTAGATTAGGTTGGTTTAGGTTATGTTGGGTTAATCTGGGTTGGGTTGGGTTAGACTGGGTTGGGCTGTGCTAGGTTTGGGTTGGGTTAGGTTAGGTTAAGCTGGGCTAGATTACGTTAGATAAACATAGGTTGCAACAGCTTGTTTATTTATCCACACTTCAAAACAGTTTCTCAACAATTAACAAAGTCACAGTTTCAAATCAAGAATCCCATGAACGCGTGACGCTGTACTTACAACTGAAAACAACAGAAACTTAAATTGATGACTGCTACAACCTGGCATAACAATAATATTTGAATAGTAAATCACTGCAAAAATTAGAAATATTTTAACTCGTGTCTACTCACATCAATAATTCACTTGTCAACACCCAGCCAGCCAGCCAGTCAGTCAGCCACTATAGTTCAACACTCGCTGTCAACCCGTGTCTTTCTGTCGCTGGCCGTCAGAGAACCTCACCAAGTAACCTCTGTTTAATTAAGAACCCCGTGATGTATAGTAAGAAAAGTAGAGGTTAGAGAGTCCTTCAAACATTGCCACGAAACACCACATACATTAAAGGAGCTTGTTTCGTGGTATAGTCAGGAGGAATCAGAAGTCACCAGGTCTCATACACAATCACAGGGTTCCTTAATTAAGGGGAGGATATAGTTTTGGCATTTTTGGAGATAATGATTTCTCCAAACTATTCCAAGCAAAAGGCCACTATTATTTTTGTTCATCTGGTCCTGTTTCCTGGCATACTTTTGGAGGAATCAAGGCGCTCTAATGTACTCTCACAGCTAAGTCTGAATCGAGTGAATGAAGCTTCAAAATATTATACGCACCACAAGGAACACTTGGACAAGCAAAGGTTGAAGCATTAGTCACATCAATGAAACTAAACCAAACGAAACTAACACATACACACAACTAATGATTTACAATTACACTACACTTAGGCTAACATACAATACAAACAGTTATGTTATGTTATGTTATGTTTAGTTAGGTTCGGTTAGATTTGGTTAGGTTACGTTAGGTTAGGTTATAGGTTTAGTTCGATTAGGTTAAGTAAGGTTGGATAGATTAGGGTAGGTTAGGTTTGGTTCGGTTAGGTTGGATAGGTTAGATTAGATTTGGTTAGGTTAGGTTAACTTAGGTTAGGTTAGGAACATTCCATTATGGGAGTTTGATTGATTGATTGATTGATACTAGGCGCCGCAACAGCGAGGTCATATAGCGCCAGAAAAAGGTGATAGAGAGGTGTGACAGCAAGCAGGAAGGAAATAGAAAGAAAAGAATGACAATTGAAGAACTTAAAGTTATAGTGGCTGGGGCCGAAGGGGCGCCAAATCCCATAAAGTATTGCCCACATCACTACAGGCAATACCCCACTATTGATTAGCTAGGAAATCCTGTTCTATCATTGCTTTGGTTGCAATGGACTATCTTCCTTATTACATAGGCTACATACACACACACACACACACACACACACACACACACACACACACACACACACACACACACACATACATACATACATACATACATACACTGGCACTCACAACGGCATGAACGAAAGAAATCTATTTTCTCACATTCGTCCTGTTTTAACACACACTCACACACGAGAAATGCAATGATTGTATCAACTTCTACTAAAAACCTACCAACACACACACACACACACACATCAATAAAAAATAGTTTATAGTCTTGGCGTGTGGAACTAATTCTCTCTCTCTCTCTCTCTCTCTCTCTCTCTCTCTCTCTCTCTCTCTCTCCATATTTAGAGAGGGGTGAGGAGGGATATTGGAAGTCTAACTATATAAATACAGTATGTCACTCCATCCTCGTCCCAAACCCACCACACCACACCACCCCACAACCCCCTTACACCCTCTCCTCCACATCCCCCCCCCCCTACACTCCATCCTCATCCCAAACCCTCCACCCCACACCACAACCCCCTTACACTCTCTCCTTCACCCTCCCCCCTACACCCACCCCTCCACATCCCCCTTACACCCTCTTCTCCACATCCCACCCCACCACCACACCCCATACACTACCCCACAACCCCCTTACATTCTCTCCTCCACATGCCCCCCTCCACCACCACCACACCTCTACTGTAAACAAACACGATAATAACCATCAATTATTATTATTATATTATATTATTATTATTATTATTATATATTCACATAGCATCACACTCATTATATTGTAATTATTCACATCTTCTCCACATCAATTAAATATTATTCTATTTATAATCCCATCACATCAGAGTAATTTCACCATCATTCACATATTCACCATAACATATAAAATAATTCTTTTATATCACACACACACACACACACACACACACACACACACACACACACACACACACACACACACACACACACACACACACACACACACACACACACACACACACACACACACACACACATCAGTTAATATCTCTATATAATATTTGGTTGGTAATGATATGGTGTAAACTCTGCCTAAATTTACACCTCTTCCCGGAAAATGGCCTCGTGTGATAAAAATGAATTGGAAGGTCTCTGATTCCTCCAAAGTATGCCACGAAACAAATGATCCCCTATTAGTACCATTGAGTGTGTCTGTTTCCTGGTATAGTTAAGGAGGAATCAGTAGCCTTCCAATTTATCAACAAGAAAGGGGAGATGAATTAGAAGGTCTGTGATTCCTCCAAAGTAAGCCAGGAAACAAATCACCTCGTTGCTACCAATAGGGGATCTGTTTAGTGGCATAGTTTGGAGGAATCAGTAGCCCTCCTATTCACCCTTGATAATTAGCCTAAACTCAGAGTGCCATCCATCCATCCACTGCCCCCCGACCCTCTCTCCTGTCGACCCCTTCGACCTCTTCTCTTCCTCTATCCTCTCTCTCCCCTTCGCCTCCCTTCCATCACCATTATAAACACGGAACTCTCTCCCCACCTACGTCAATGCATACCTCTCCACCCACCCACCTACACACACACACACACACACACACACACACACACACATACTGGCATTCACAGACACTGGCATTCACCTTTGCGTGTACTGTATAAACTCATCCATACTTTCTCAGTAGTCGTAGTAGTAGTAGTGCAACAGTAGTAGTAGTAATGGAAGTAGTACCTGGTAGTTGAAGTAGTAGTAGTAGTAGTATTAGTAGTATGAGTGCAACAGTAGTAGTAGTAGTAGTAGTAGTAGTGGTGGTAGTAGTAGTAGAAGAAGAAGAAGTGGTAGGAGTAGTTATTGTTGTTGTAGTCGTTGTTGATGTTGTTATTGTTGATGTTGTTGGTTTCTATTTTGTGTTTCATCATAAATCAAATAACAACACAAAACTGACTGAGTGAAAAATAAACAATTCATTGATAACTTCCACATAATTACGATAAGAAGAGATAATAAATAATTCCTTGGTAGCAAGATAGATAGATAAATAAAATAAATAGATAAATAGATATATAAATAAATAGATTGAAAAATAAATAGATAAATAAATAAATAAATAAACATATCAATTAATAAATGAATTGATAAATAATTAGATAAATAAATAAATAGATAAATAAATAGATAAATTAATAGAAAAACAACAGAATAATCACACGTCCTATTAAATATACCGGTAGTTCAAATATTTATACAGTGTTGGGGAAGGGAGGAAGTGGTTGAATGTGTGTGTGTGTGTGTGTGTGTGTGTGTGTGTGTGTGTGTGTTTGACGTCAGAGTTTGCTTGTAGCGCACACACACACACACACACCTACACCTGACAGTTTCACTAATTAACAACAGCTGTGTGTGTTTGTGTGTATTTTTACCTAATTTTGTAAGTTACAGGAAGTGAATATAAGCTCGTGGTGTCCCGTCTGCTGGATTTATTTAATCATATTCTTTTAGCTCTATAAATAGTTTTTTGTCACACTATCTTTTTTCGGTCTCTCTATTTACTTTGATCCAACTTTTGTTTAAAACTATGAATACTCTTTGTACACACTAATTCTTCAACCAACTGATTCCATTCATTAATACATCTATAAGGAAAACTATTACTTCCTTACATCACCTTTACATCTACCTTTTCTTAACTTATACTTATGTCCTCTCGTTCTGCCTTCATCATCTTCAATAAAACTATACTTCCTTACATCACCTTTACATCTACCTTTCCTTAACTTATACCTATGTCCTCTCGTTCTGCCTTCATCTTCTTCAATAAAATTCACCTTGTCAATTCTCTCTAATTTCTCAACACATTTGTACATCATAATCATGTCTCCTCTTTCTCTTCTGTCCTTCTCTAGCCTCTCATCATATAATAGTTTTCTCACAATTCCGGGATCATCTTAGTTGGTACTCTCTGCACCTTTTCTAATTTGTTTATATGTTTTATTAGATGTTGTGACCACACCACTGCTGCATATTCTAATCTAGGTCTGATCATCGATGTAGATATTTTAACTAATAATTTTCCGTCCATAGAATTAAAAGCTATTCTTATTTTATTTATGCTTCTCCTACTACTTTATTTATATGACTTTCAGGTGAGGTGTGTGTGTGTGTGTGTGTGTGTGTGTGTGTGTGTGTGTGTGTGTGTGTGAAGCAGCACGTTTTGGTATCCATTTACATATATACAGGTCAGGGTCACAGGAAAATCTCTTTAAAGCCCAGTGTGTGTGTGAGAGAGAGAGAGAGAGTGTGTGTGTGAATGAGAGGATTATGAATGTAAAGGAGAGAGAGAGAGAGAGAGAGAGAGAGAGAGAGAGAGAGAGAGAGAGAGAGAGAGAGAGAGAGAGAGTGTGTGTGTGAATGAGAGGATTATGAATGTAAAGGAGAGAGAGAGAGAGAGAGAGAGAGAGAGAGAGAGAGAGAGAGAGGTGGATTATGGAGGGGAGGGTGGGTAGGGGGGATGTGAAGGAGAGGGTGTAAAGGGGGGGGGGGGACGAGGATGGAGTGACATATACTGTACATATATAGTTAGACTTCCAATATCCCTCCTCACTCCTCTCTAAATATGGAGAGAGAGAGAGAGAGAGAGAGAGAGAGAGAGAGAGAATATGTGCAGCACAAAGAGTAACAGGTAAAAGAGAAGACAAAAGAAAGATAGAGAGAAGGGGAAGTGGGGGAAGGATTACAGATTAAAGGGAATATGCTTAGAGAGAGAGAGAGAGAGAGAGAGAGAGAGAGAGAGAGAGAGAGAGAGCATAATCAATGTCATGTCGATAAGGAAGGCCCTCGAAACCGATTTGACCTCATCCCTCTTTCCTATATCCTCCCTATCTCTCTCTCTCTCTCTCTCTCTCACCGAGTTTTGTGGCCGAGCACCCAAGTCGAGGAAGCGATTTTGCATCCCGGGTGGCGGCCTAGACGACGTGATTGACTCAGTGGACGAAGTGACAAGCCTGGCCCCCGACAACACCACGTACGTCATCCACGTTGGAACCAACGATGTATTCAAGACCAGATCGGAAGAGCTCCTCAACAAGTACCGACAGATGATTGCGAAGTTCAAGGAAAAGACGAACAACATCATCCTTTCTGGAATCATCCCCCGCAGACAAGCAGACACCCGTTTCTTCAACACCGCTACTAGTATCAACCGACGACTTGCCAACATCTGCAACGAGGAGAACGTCGATTTCGTCAACACATGGGACAACTTTTATTTTGATGACTCGTTGTTCTCAGATGATGGTGTCCATCTGAATCAGGTAGGAGCAGCCCGTTTAGGACGTTTGCTAAACGACGCGGTCATCAACCATCGTACAAAAAACGGGACTGCCCAGGTACTTCAAGGTCAAGTAACGTAATACGAACAAACAGAATAACACGGGCAAACACGCAGTTACCCAACCGAAATAGTCTAAAGGTTTTTTATGTTAACGCTCGCAGCATCCATAACAAATTCACAGATCTAGAGGAAATAACGCTTACAGAAAATTATGATATTATTGGCATTACAGAATCGTGGCTAAATACTGAAAATAGAGACTTCCTAGCAGAGTATAAAATTCCTGGCTATACAATATTTGAGAAAGGTCGAACTAATAAAAGGGGAGGCGGAGTACTATTATATATTAAAGATGACCTCAAACCGATCCTATTATCAAAGCCCCATATCGCTAACGTAGACACACTATATATACTCATTAGAAATAAATTTGGGATGAAACTTTTGTTAGCTTTACTATACAGACCCCCAGCTCAACCAGTACAAACCGACCGTGATATCTATGAACAAATTAACGAGATGAGTAACACGCAAGAAGCCGTAATTCTTGGCGATTTTAATTTACCAGTAACAAAGTGGGGAGAACCATTATCAGCTCACTATGGTCAAGACCTTTATACTAACTTACAAGAGAGCTCTCTTATCCAATTTGTTAATAGTCCAACTCGTGGAAATAACATTCTTGACCTAGTATTTGCAACAAAAGAAGACTTGATAGCGAATATTAACGTGGGTGATGAGTTTACTAATAGTGACCACCGCATAATCACATTCAGTATAAATTTCAATAGAAGCGAAATAAATTACAGCTACGAAAAAATCCCCGACTTTAGAAAAGCTAATTTTCACCAACTCAGAGCGATACTAAAAGATACCGATTGGAAATGTCTGCGAGACACTATTAACATTAATACACAATGGAACTTTTTCACTAATGCGTACGCAAAAGCGGTCAAAGATAGCATACCTTTAAAAAACCGACGTTCAGCACAAAACTTAAAGCCCAAGTGGTGGAGTAAAGAGATAGCCGACTGTTTACGCGCCAAAAAGAACGCCCATAATAGAGTAAAAATCACAGACGACAATAACGAGCGGGCCAAGTTTTCAGACTTACGAAGAAAAGCCAAAAAGTTAATCAAACAGAGTAAAAAGGCCATTGAAAAACACGTTGCAAATCAAAGTAAGACAAACCCGAAAGAGTTCTACAGTTATATTCGGCATAAGAAAGTACTCACGTCAACTATAGGACCACTACTTGATGAGAATGGGGACTTTACTACAGATGAAGAGCGAATGAGTGGTATCCTTAACACTTTCTTTGCATCAGTCTTTACTACAGAAAACCCGAACGATATACCAGCAGTAACAACAGTCCAAAACGAAAATACCGAGGTATTAAGTAATATCAGCATAACTGAAAGTGATGTAATAAAATGTATTGATAAATTAAATGTAAATAAGTCACCTGGGCCAGACACGATCTCCCCTCGCGTATTAAAGGAAGCAAAAAGTGATATAGTAAAACCTCTGACTCTGCTCTTTAACTATTCTTTACACACTGGAACAATACCTGACGAATGGAAACTCGCTAACGTAACACCAATATTTAAAAAAGGCAGCAAATCCCTACCTAGTAACTATCGCCCTATCAGCCCTACCTCAGTCGTATGCAAAATGCTAGAGACAATCATACGAGATAAACTTACAAATCACTTAGAGGAAAACAACTTACTTAAAGACACTCAACACGGTTTTCGTAACAAACGCTCTTGCCTAACGAACCTATTAGACTTTTTAAATGACATTTTCAATGAATACGATAAGAGTAAAGCAGTAGACATAATTTATCTAGATTTCCAAAAGGCCTTTGACAAAGTTCCCCATAAACGCTTAATATCTAAACTAAAATCACACAGAATCCAAGGCGATACCGTAAGATGGATAGAGAACTGGCTAAGAAACCGAAAACAACGCGTGGTAATAAATGGAAAATCTTCTAGTTGGACAGGCGTTACAAGCGGGGTGCCACAGGGTTCAGTTTTAGGGCCAATCCTATTCCTAGTTTACATAAACGACATAGACGAAGGCCTCTCATGCATAATATCGAAGTTTGCCGATGACACCAAAATTGCAAATACAGTACTCACTAACGCACAGACTAAAGAAATGCAAGATAATCTCGATAAATTGTCAAATTGGGCGAAAACTTGGCAAATGTCCTTCAATTCAGATAAATGTAAAGTGCTCCACATCGGACATCATAACGTAGCAGCAAACTACTCGTTAAATGGTAAGCAACTTAAAAGCGTGGATCGAGAGACAGACTTAGGGGTAACAGTATCAAGTAACCTAAAACCCAGTCAGCAGTGTACGGAAGTAATTAAGAAAGCAAATAAAACTATCGGCTTTATCGGCAGAGCATTCGAGTATAAATCTAAAGACACAATCCTCACTTTGTATAATTCCCTGGTCCGTCCCCTTATGGAGTATTGTGTTCAAGCCTGGTGCCCGTATTACCAGAAAGATATAGCAAAATTGGAACGAGTCCAACGTAGAGTTACTAAAATGATACCAAGTCTGAGAAATAAAACGTACGAGGAGCGGTTAAGCGAATTAAATCTATTCCCATTGACACAACGTAGACTGAGAGGTGACTTAATCCAGGTATTTAAAATAATCAAAGGCATTGATAATATGGACTGCAACAAATATTTCACTATTGATCAATCAAACTACACGAGAGGAAACGGCTGCAAAATCATAGGCAAATCATTTAACTCGCACGAATCAAAGAATTTCTTTTTTAACCGAGTCGTCAACTTATGGAATGGGCTTCCCCGTAACGTAATTGACTGTAACACCGTAGACAGCTTCAAACGTCGCTTAGATAAACACCTTGCGTCTAATCCCCGACTTACAATGTTTACTAATGAATAATTTTTGCCCATTACAGGTGGCAAGTTAGCCAAATTTCACCTACTTTCTAACTTTCCTATAAAAAAAATTTCCTTGTGGAGTATTTCTGCCAACCCCACAAGGTTCCCATTCCTGACTTTATTTCCTGTACGGCTCAGGCCGGAGGGAGTGGAGGGTGGGGAGAGAGCCTTCTACTTTGCTATCCTTACCTACGACTATCACTGGGGAGTAATTCATTCTCTACCAGTAACCTTCTAATCAGGTCACCTCGTTTGGACCGTAAGGTCTGTTGTGGTCTGTGTTTCTATGTAACTCTATGTAACTCTCTCTCTCTCTCTCTCTCTCTCTCTCTCTCTCTCTCTCTCCTTTACATTCATAATCCTCTTAGTCACACACACCACACACACACACTCACACACACACACTCGCGCTCTCTCTCTCTCTCTCTCTCTCTCTCTCTCTCTCTCTCTCTCTCTCTCTCTAAATATGATGAAGTAAATAGTGTGTAGGAGGTTACTGTCCTGAATCCCTCCCCCCCTTCACACCTCTCTTCCTCTCATCAACCCCTTTCTCTCTCTCTCTTCCCTCTCCCCATCCCACCTCTCTCTCTTTCCCTCACCCCCTCCTGTCCCAATCACACCTCTCTCTCATCCCCCTCCCCCTCTCTTCATTACCCCTCTCCTCTCTCTCTTCCCTCTCTTCATTACCCCTCCTCCCTCTAGACTTCCCTCTCCCCATCCCCTATTCCATCTCGTCCCTCTCCCCCCTCATCTCCCTATCTCTCTTCCCTCTCCCCCTCATCTCCCTATCTCTCTTCCCTCTCCCCATATCTCTTCATTGCCAAGTTCACAAGGAGCGAAGCCTAACCTAATGCATCAAGTATGTACTGTCACTATCAAAAGTCATGCATCGCCTCAATGAATGAATGAAAGAAAGAACGAGAGCCAGACCCTATTTATATTAAGGGGTAATTTACTTTTTGGTACATTGGAGTAACTTGATTCCTCCAAAGTATCACAGGAAACAGCTGGACCAGATGAACAAAGATAATGTACAGTTGGACACATGAATGGATGGTACAGCCCAGGTGAAAGATACTTGTCCCATTTGAGTAACCAGTGTCTATTACCACCTTCAATACTGACTTTTGCCCCTGATGTCTCCTATTTGGCACTAAGGAACTTGATATTGGGAAAAATTGACTATCTTTCACTTGGGCTGTACCACCCATTCATGTGTCCAACTGTACCATAAGTGTATTGCCCCTTTATTTCAGGAGCAAATGAGTTCTCCAAACTATTTCAAGCCACAGGCCACCATTATTGTTTTTGTTCATCTCGCTCCGTTTCCTGACATATTTTTCCCAGTCATATATATAGTTTTTTTAATTTGTTCTTTATCTTTAGTACAAGCCCTAACAAACACATATACTGAGGGGAATGTTAGTACAAGCCCTAACCAACACACTGAGGGGAACGTTGGTGCTGAAGACCATGAAGTAGGGTTACGTAAATGGATATTGATAGTAGGTAAATAATGTCATGTAATTAATAAATGACAGTAAATAATAACAGGTAATAAATAACAGAAAATAATAATAGGTAATAACATAAATATTAACAGGTAAATAATAACAAGTAATTAATAACAGTAAAAAAGGAAACACAATGGAAATTATAATATTATCTCTTCCCTTTTCAAGTTCTTTATTTACCTTGTTTTTTAAGTTTCGTATTTACGTTTAGTACAAGCCCCAACACTTTGGGGAACGTTGCCACTAAAGGCCACCATGAAGTTATTTGATACATAGTGTGAAATGAATAAGAGTAACACCATGGGTCCCTTCAGGGCAGGCCAGGTGACATTACTCCCACCACCCACTGTATATAAATACACACACACACACACACACACACACACACACACACACACACACACACACACACACACACACACACATGTATGCACAGGCACACATACAGAAACACACATAGACATGCACATACATTATATAAGAAAATTTCAATGATAGTAGTCGTAGTAGATACAGTAAATAATAAAGACTATACGATAATGGTGATCCCCAAGCTTTGTGATAGCCTAACATAGGCCTACACGTTAAATGTGAACATTATAAATTAACATTGCTAGGGGCTGAGAAACTCGGGAAATATATTGAGAATATTTTCTAACACATCGGGCTTGTTATTTAAGGGGATAATACACTTTTGATAATTCTGGAGCAAATGATTCTTCCAAACTATTCCAAGCAACAGAACACCATTATTTTTGTTCATATGGTCTTGTTTCCTGGCATATTTTGGAGGAATCAAGGCACTCCAATATACCAGAAGTGTGTTACCCCCTTAAATAGTCACACATATTACGATACAATAGGTGAGGTGGTCTGAAGTGGTCAATTGAGGGACAATACATGTCTAAGTGTGCAAGAATCGGGAACTTGACAGAGTTTGCACATCGTCTGGTCTGCTGTCGCCGCCTAGCAACCACCCACCTGGCAAGATCTAGAATTCTAGATCTTGCCACCTGGAGCGGTATCCCATACGGATGCGAGCAACGTTTACATCACACCGGCGAGTGAGGGTGGGACTCCTTCCATACAGGTGTCCCACTACGGTACCAGTCATAGTGAAGGATGGAGAAACTGGTATGACGTTCAGAGTCAGTACGGAGTTCCAAGTCCTTTCATGTTTCATCCCGCAAATTTCTTCTAACTTAACTTTTGGGTATTGGGAGGGGGAGGTCTACAGTAGGTTGGGACAGGTGGCAGGCAGTTTTTGCAAGTCTATCTACTTGGTGGTGTGGGTCATGACCTACATGAGCAGGGATCCAGATGAAAGAGACACAAAGGCCAAGGGTGATGGCAAGATGAAGATGATGTTGTAGGGAGGAGATGAGAGAGGTGAGGTAGGATGGAGGTACTACGAATAAAGGCTACGGCTGCCTGTAAGTCACTGATAATAATGAGACCAGATATTCCTTCAGTGATGAGATAGACAAGAGCTGAATGTATGACAGACAGATCACACTGGGTACTGCTACTTCAGTCTCAGGGAGGCGATGTGACGTTGAGAAGGTAGGAAAGCCAGGAAACATTTTTCTTCCAGTTAGTCCCCCCTCTATTCTTACCTCGTCAAGACATAGCGATGAGTGATAATAAAAAACGGTATGGTATACATGGAAGCCTTAACTATTTATATCCTGCTGGAAAGGCTTAATTAAGGGACGTGATCTGCTGTGGAAAATTAGCAGGTTCTTATTTCCCCAAACTATGCCAGGAAACAGAAATCCCTCCGTGAGAGATGTGTGTTTTATGATGAAATTTGGAGGGCTGTGTATGCTCCAGTATGCTACACAACTGGTTACTTCCCTGAAGAGGAGAAGTTATTGTTAGTGGATTGGAAGGTCTATGAATCCTCCAAACTGTTCCAAGCAACAGGACACAACAGGACACACACCATTATTTTGGCTAACCTGGTCCTGTTTCTTGGCATACGTAGGAGGAATGAGAAACCTTTCAATTCACCAATAGGAGCTAGAATTACCCCTTAACTGCTACTATTTACACATCATTTATCTATCATCAATATCCATTTGTGTAACCTAACTTCCTTGGAATTATTTCCGAATTACACATGTGCGAGATATCTAATTTTCACTGTGATATACGTTCTTATGGTCAAATATCCTTTAGTTTGATATAGATCTTACCTTATGCAACTCCCGGTAGTCTGCTAAGGTTAGGTCTCGGTAATTTGTTAAGATTAGGTCCCTGTAGTCTGCCACGGTCCAGATTGGGTTACTTCAGGTCAGGTCTGCATAATTAAAAAACAAAGTACCCGTAATACTATTTGTGCTCTCCAAAAATTGGAAAATCCGAGCCAACTTTTGCCAAAAGCTGGGTGATGGGGTTTGGCCAAAACAGGATATTTGCATAATAAATGTATGTTAAAATACAACGAATCACATGAAAAACTATAGAAAAACTATGTTTTGTCTGAAAATCTCGCACATGTGTAACTCGGAAAATTGACCACTTCGTGGCCCTTAGAGGCAAAATTCCCCTCATAAGTATTGGTTAGGGTTTGTACTAAAGGTAAATAATGAACTTTAGAAAAATGGTATGGTAAACCAGCTGTTGAGAGAGAAACTACTTAAAAGAAAAAAAAAAGAATAAAAATAGGAAGAAACTGCTTGAGAGAAAAAAAATAACACAGGAAAAAATTGTTTGAGAGAGAGAGAGAGAGGAGAGAGAGAGAGAGAGAGAGAGAGAGAGAGAGAGAGAGAGAGAGAGAGAGAGAGAGAGAGAGTAAAAGAAAATACTTATTATATATTTCCATCCTAGCACCTACTTATTTCTATACACTATTTATTTCTATACTTAATTCTATACTATACAACCCAATCATCACCCTCCCATAACCTATATAGTCATTGATGGTAGAGTATAAGTCAGTCACGTCTTATCCACGTGTTTGGTAGTTGCCATGTGTGTGTATGTGTGTGTGTGTGTGTGTGTGTGTGTTGGCACTGTAGTACACACTTAGATGCATGGTGATGGTCCACTATCTCTCTCTCTCTCTCTCTCTCTCTCTCTCTCTCTCTCTCTCTCTCTCTCTCTCTCTCTCTCTCTCTCTCTCTCTCTCTCTCTCTCTGTCTGGTGAAGGTAAAGATTGTAGACGATAGGATGTCAAGGAAGAGTAAAACTGACCTCATTACCAAATTAACTTGCTGTCCCACCCAGGGAGTACAGACTTGTGGGATGATTCTCTTGGTGAAATTGATGGTTTATGATTCCTCCAAACCATGCCACGAAACAGATCCCCTATTAATAGTACCATTGAGGGCGCCTGTTTCCTGGCATAGTTTGGAGGAATCAGAGACCTTTCAATTGTACATACCAACAAGAGACTCTCCCCTTAAGTGTCTACGTGAGTGGCCCTGAGCACCGACATATAAAACACACAAACCTGAAACGAAGGGTCCTCACTGAGCTATATAGGGTAGGATGAAACGTTGTGTGTGTGTGTGTGTGTGTGTGTGTGTGTGTGTGTGTGTGTGTGTGTGTGTGTGTAGCTTAGGGTAGGATGAGACTGTGTGTGTGTGTGAGTGTGTGTGTGTGTATGTAGTTTAGTGTAGTGTAGTGTAGTGTAGTGTGTAGTGTAGTTGAGACGTTGTGTGTGTGTGTGTGTGTGTGTGTGTGTGTAGCATAGGGTAGTATTAGACGCTGTGTGTGTGTATATGTAGCTTAGGGTAGGATGAAACGTTGTGTGTGTATAGAGGCGACACTTCCAGTTCTACAAATAGACTTGATAATATGGGTCCCTTTTGAAGTGTGTCTGTTTCATGTGTCCACAACTGTACACTCGAGATGTCAAAATTAATATCCTATCGCATCTCTGGTATTCGTGGTGAGCAACTATCTGATTACTGTGATATGTTACTTCTGACGGAAAATTTTAAGGTTCCTCGTCAGGCAGAAATGAACGTGGTTGTATATATTCTTCTGATCGATATTTTCATGGTTCAATCAACGTACAGTGAAGGCTTGTTGACCCAGTTTTTGGCAGCTCCCTCATTTTATACTGATTTTTTTTTTACCGACAAACAAAAGAGACGTGATTCTATATAATTTCTGATCGATACTCTCATGGTTTACAGTTAAGCACATAAAACAAAAACAATCACGTATCATTATCGACAGCATTATTCATAAAGTTAATCATTGTACAGTTGCCCTCCAAAAATTTCGAGACACTAACTGTTAGACTCTAGCAGCTAGTGTCTCGAAATTTTTGGAGGCAACTGTACCAGAGAGGAGACACACACAACTTTTGACCTGCACTGTATACTAGAGAGAGACAAAGGCGCCAAGAGAACGTGAGGACATACACACACACACACACATATACAGTACACTCGAGCTCGTAAATTTGCGACCACGTCCCCAAATGTTTATGTTATCTGAGCTGGTAACACTGTGTGGGGAAGGTGTCATCATTGTAGGTGAAAGATTGTATCATGTCACTCTACTATGTTCCACCTACTCTGATTCCTCCCTAAATAAATGTTACCAGCTTAATTAAATGGCATACACATCTAAGTACGTGGTCGCGAATTTACGAGCTCTGGTGTACATACATGGTCAAGGAATACCTCGGCCATGGGCTACACCAGTCAACGTGAGCCATGCACCCTCAGTAACACAACGTCAACGTGAGACACCCTCGGAACTATAGCCTACATGTGGGAATACACGCCAGCCACGCCCAGTATCCGGCATAGAGACACAATGAACAAATAGAGTGTGTCCCGAGCCAAGCACGTGCACACACACACACCCAGCTACAAGGTTCCCACAGGTGTACGACCTTCGATAAACTCGTGGCAGTTACCATGCGAGGTCATTGTAATCGCTAAGCTTGTATGTGGAGGAGGGGGTTTGTGGAGGATGGTTTTGTGGAGGGGTTTGTGGAGGGGGGGTTTTGTGGAGGAGGGTTTTGTGGAAGGTTTTGTGGAGTAGTGTTTTGTGGAGGGGTTTGTGGAGTAGTGTTTTGTGGAGGGGTTTGTGGAGTAGTGTTTTGTGGAGGGTTTGTGGAGGGGTTTGTGGAGTAGTATTTTGTGGAGGGTTTGTGGAGGAGGGGTTTGTGGAGGAGAGTTTTGTGGAGGGTTTATGGAGGGGTTTGTGGAGTAGTGTTTTGTGGAGGGTTTGTGGAGGGTTTGTGGAGTAGTATTTTGTGGAGGAGGGGTTTGTGGAGGGGTTTGTGGAGTAGTATTTTGTGGAGGGTTTGTGGAGGAGGGTTTTGTGGAGAGTTTTGTGGAGGAGGGTTTGGAGGAGGGTTTTGTGGAGGAGGGTTTTATGGTACAGTACATTAGTAGGTCCGTTTATTTCCATTCTTATTACCAACGCAACATTTAGAGGTTAGGAAGGAGTGGGGGAGGGAGGGAGATTTTTTTTGCACAAGTTGCGGAAGCGTGTCATTAATTTCTTTATCTCCATGGGGTCCCTCTTATCCTAGTACACACCTTGGTAAAAATAAAACTCCCTTTCGCAACTGTACAATAATAATAATAATAATGCCTGACTTATAAATGCAAACTACTACAGTACAGTGCAATTCTTTTTCGACCATAATGATGTCAGAATGTGTTTATCCTACTTGGGTGAAACATGTATATACATATATATTTATAACTAACACATATTATGGTTGTCAGGGTAGCAAAAGTCACATAAAAATAGTGTGTTTATTTTTTGGATACTAAAGAGGAACACAACATATCATCAATCCCTGCCTCATGTATGTACAGACTTAATTAAAGGGGGACATATATACCTTCTCTTGGTAGCCTACAATGGAGTGCCTTGATTCCTCCAAAAGTATGCCAGGAAACAGGACCACACGAACAAAAATAATGGTGTCCTGTTGCTTGGAATAATCTGGGGTAGGAATCACTTGCTCCAGATTTACTACCAACACTGTACAGAACTTCCCCCTTGATTAATTAATAGTTTAGCCAGGGACAGCCAGCTTCCTCAGATGTTTGTTTACCCCCTTGTTTACACCTTGTTTACCCTTTGTTTACCCCTTGTTTACACCAGATGTTTGTTTACCCCTTGTTTACCATTTGTTTGTTTACACCTTGTTTGTTTACACATTGTTTTACACCAGATGTTTGTTTACATCTTGTTTACACTTTGTTTGTTTACCCCTTGTTTACCATTTGTTTGTTTACCCCTTGTTTACACCTTGTTTACCCTTTGTTTGTTTACCCCTTGTATAGCGCTACGCGGGTGAAGAAATAAATATGTATCGAGCGAGGTGGACAAGTCTACTTCAGTTGGTAGTGATTCTTTGATTATCTTTCGCTGGTGCCAATTAATTAAAGGGAGATACTCACTCGAGACGGTACATAAAAGGGATGATGAGTCTCCCAAATGATGTCACGAATCAATTTCCCTATTTTGGATAATCAGTTACCCGCCAATTCACACTTTTGGTACAGTTGCCAAAAAAATGAATTACGACAACTTTGGATAGAACATTAAGTATATTTATGCCCAAGGTTGTTTGTATAGGGATCATAAGTACGTAATACAAAGAGAATGTATAAATATTTCCTTCTGTATTATATGTTTATGGTCCCTACAAATAGTTGTGGATGTTATTATCGTTGAATTTCCACCACGATTTGTCGCAGTTCATATTTTGGGAATTGTACACTGGAGCCCCTTGACGCCTCCAATATATGCCAGGAAATAGGACCTGCAGATTAACAAAAATTCTAGTGTTCTGTTGCTTCGAATAGTTTGGAGGAATCAGTTGCTTCATATTTACCAACACTGCACTATTTCTTAAGTGTTTCTTCTATAGGGTCGATGCTGTATGTTTCCGATGTTTATGTGAACTATGAGAGGAAATGGGAATGTTGAAAGAATCTGATAAAGGCCAAGTGTATGTTTCTATTTTCTATTTTGAAGGGAATTTAGAATATACTCGTATATATATAGAATACATATATATATATATATTTAGTGACGACTCCAATGCTTTAGAAGTTAATAATTTACATTAGAAACGTACAAGATCGGCAGTATGAAAACACAACATTGGCAACCATAATTTCATACTTTTCCCAGTCACCTTCACCTCCTCCTCTTCCTCCGTCAATGATGTTAATTAACTGAAGGATACTAATTCCTTTATATACCTTACCCCTAAACATACCACATTAACACGGAGAATCTACTGGGAAAGTTTAATAATATATAGGCCTTGGGTGTTTATTATATGGCTGTTCTGAATTCCAATGTTCCCTAAAGCTACAGTAAATGTATTATAATATCACTTGGCTAAGCTCATGCTCTCTAGGTCTCAGTTCGTCTACCCTTAACTCGTGGTGCCTGTTTTGGAATCTGCTGAGTCCTTGAGGTTGGAATCAGGACGGGAGGTTGGTCTGGGCTGCCCGAGAGGTGGACGGCCGAACTGGGGTCTGAAGGGCTGTACACCACTCACCAGAGGAGACCCGAACTGTGACTGGGGGTTAAACTGTGGCTGGAAGACTGGAGAGAAGCCCTGAGAGGCGAGAAGTTGCTGCAGCTGCTGTGGGGTCAACTGCTGTGGCACAAATTGTGGTGACGGAAATCCGTTTCCCCCCCTGACCGAACTGCTGTGGTACAAATTGGGGCTGCTGGCCTGCAAACTGTGGTTGTTGCTGTCCAAAGAAGGGCTGCTGTGGCACAAATTGAGGTTGCTGTTGCACGAACTGTGGCTGCTGCAGAAACTGAGGCTGTTGTTGGGGTACAAACTGTTGTGGTGGTGGTTGTTGTTGGGGCACAAACTGTGGCTGCTGGGGTGGGAACTGAGGTCTTGGCTGTTGTACAAACTGTGGCCGGTTCTGTGTATCCTTTGGTGGACTCTGGTTAAGTACTGGCTGTGGAATAATCTGTGGCCTGGGTTGTGACGGGATGTTGACGGGGGAACAGAGGGAAGGTGCTAGCAGGGCGTCCATGGGGAGGTCGGACTGGACGGCCTCTCTTGGCTTCATCTGGCGACCCGTCCACGAATCCATCCTGGTTTTTATCCTCAGAGAACCCATGCAGATCTACATTGATGGGACGGTCAGTGGCCTGCGTCGCCTGGGTGTTCTGGGGAGGAGGAGTGAAAGGAGGCTGGGGACGAGGATTGAACTGAGAAGACTGTGGGAATGACTGTGGTCGGGGTGTGAAGACTCTGGGTGGAGCTTGTGGCTGCCTTGAAGAGGGACGAGGAGGAAACTGAGGAGACGATGACGAGGAGGAAGGAGGAAACTGTGGAGATGTTGAAGAGGGACGAGGAGGGAAGAAAGAAGTATTAGGGCGAGGGAGGAAGGGTGATGAAGAGGGGCTGGGAAGGGAACTGGTTGAAAGGTGAAGATGGGCGTGGAGGAAACTGGGACGGCGTTGCTGGACGAGGAGGAAACTGGGGAGATGTTGAAGATGGGCGTGGAGGAAACTGGGAAGGTGTTGAAGATGGGCGTGGAGGAAACTGGGGAGATGTTGAAGATGGGCGTGGAGGGAACTGGGAAGACGACGTTGAAGATGGGCGTGGAGGAAACTGTGAGGGAGTTGAAGAGGGCTGGTGAGGAAGCTGGTTAGGTGTTGAGAAGGGGCGTGGAGGGAACTGTGAGGAAGTTGAAGATGGCTGGTGAGGAAACTGCGATGGCGTTGGAGGGGTTTCTGTCGGGAACTGTTGTGGCGAAGGGAAGGAGGAGAAAGGAGGACGTTGAGGGGAACTGGGAATTGGGAGGAAAATGTGGCTGGGAGGAAGAAGTAGGACGCTGGGAGCCAGACGAAAAATCAGGCTGGGATACAGAAGAGAACTGTGAGCTGGAAGAGAAATCCTGGGGCTTGGATTCTGAAGGTGGGAACTGTGCAGGAGGCTGAGGCGTTGGAGGGGAAGGGGGCTGGCTCTGAGGTTTAGGTAGAGGTCTAAAACGTGGCCTGCCTTGGGATTGGGGTCTAGATGATGGTTGTGGCCTAGAAGGAGTCTGAGGCCTTGATGGTGGCTGGAATCTAGTAGGAGGCTGGGGTGTAGGGGGGGACTGGGACCTGGAAGGAGGTTGGGACCTGGAAGGAGGTTGGGACCTGGAAGGAGGCTGTGACCTGGAAGGAGGCTGGGGACTAGAAGGAAGAGATTGGGGTCGTGGCTGAGAGCGAGAGATGACCTGTGGCTGAGGTCTGGGAAGGGTCGAAGGAGGGGAGAGGTTAGAGGTCAGGTCGTTGGGAGAGTGGATGGGCCGAGAACCAACCCTGCCGGGACGCTGGTGAGGCCGATTGGGACGCTGCTGACGACGTGGGACGGAGCTCTGTGTTTGCCGGTGATCAGATGTGGTCTCGAATCCCGTCCCATTGCCAGCGCTGTATTCCACCACCTTGAGGTTTCCGGTAGTATCGACGTAACCGAACTTGCCATTCACGTTGCCTTCACTGTCTCGCGTCTCCACCTTGAACGTTCCATCGGCTGCCTCGAACCCGTAGGTGTAGGAGCCGTCTTTGTTGACATTGTTGATGTGGCGGAGGATAGGCACAATGGTGGTAGGGCCATCAGTAGTGGTCGGGGTGTCGGTGGTGGCCTCATGTTGTTGGTGTTGTACCCTACGCTGTGCCAACGTCCCCGTCACCAAACAAAGCATCAGCAACTGTAAGGAAGGATTACCATGAAAGGGGATATTATAATGGTTCAGTCCTTAAGGGGGAAGTTTTGTGTTAGTAATTCTGGAGCAAATGAATCCTCCAAACTATTTCAAGCAACAGAACACCATTATCTTTGCTCATCTGGTCCTGTTTCCTAGCATACTTTGGAGGAATCAAGGCACTCCCAATTTACCAAAAAAGAATTACCACCTTAAGGAGAGTAATACACAAATGCTGATTGGAGGGCTACTTATTCCTCCACACTATAATATTCACTCTGCAAATGAAAGGCTACTGATTCCTCCAAACCACCCACGTAGCAGATTACCAATTCTTAAGCTCTGAGGTCGTCTTTCTCTAGAATTAACTTGGAGCAATCAGTAGCCCTCTCATTCACTTACAATTCTATCAGCCATTGGGAACAACTTCGAGAGTCCAATCAAGAGCAACGATCATCTTGAAAGCAGCAAGTTGTGCAAAGTTCAGTAACAATAAAAAAAAAAACTATAATAGTGAATGAAAGTGAGCCATTTGGGTGAATCTCTTGAACCAATATTACAGACACCAACAACAACAGCTGCTACATTGTCACATCTTTATTCGAGTACGTTTCATTCGAAGGCGTTACGGGACTATTGACCATGACTGTACCTGACCACCTCACGAGTAAAATAACATGAGCTGGCAACCCAATAACTCTTCTTAGAATATACATACAACCAGATGTTTGATATTATTCCTTTGTTTCCCTTCCTGACCACCAGAGGGAAGAGTGTACACCATTGTTCCCTCTCAAGCGTTCAACTGTGGAAGGGAAAATACGGAGGGGAGGAGAGTGGCTGAGTGGCTGGCTGACTGAGTGACTGAGTGGCTGACTGGGTATATAGCTTTATAATGACTCATGACCTCGATTCGAATCCACTCACTGTCTAGAAATGGAGGAAATATTTTTGCTCTGTTGACTTGATATGAAGGTAGAGTCATGCACACGTCATCATCGTCGTAGCCTGCACTGGAGGTCAATATTTCTGTCCTGATCAGAGGCACAATATTATGAATCTCTACAAACTGAAGTGAAAGAGAGAGAGAGAGAGAGAGAGAGAGAGAGAGAGAGAGAGAGAGAGAGAGAGAGAGAGAGAGAGAGAGAGAGAGAGAGAGAGAGAGAGAGAGAGAGAGAGAGAGAGAGAATATTACCTAAGCGCTGAGAAATATTACCTAACCTATATGTAGTGAAGAGAGAAATGGTAAGTTGTGAGTCTTGTATTGGTGTGTAATTAATGAAGTGTTAAAAAAAAGGTTGCGAGGTCGGTACAGATTCATATTGTGTTTTGGATCAGGACAGAATTATTGACCCCCAGTGTACAGTCACGAGCACTAATATGTGTATACAGCTTTCGTTGAAGCTTTTAACAGTCCAATTCACCAACGAAGTCATTCCAATGGAGATTTTATTGTGCATTTATTTTCTATCTATAGGTATTCGAAGCACACCTGAATACTTATTAGTGCTCGTGACTGTACACTTCAATGAACGTCGTCAGTCTGCCCGGGGTTAATATAATATAATAGGGCGACTGCTGATTCCCTCGTCGATTCCTCCATACTATGCCACCAAACATCCACTCCTTAACATTGAGGCGGCAGTGTGTTTCCTTGTATAGTTTTGAGGAATCAGTTGCCCTCCAGTTCACCATCAAGAGAGTATTATTATCATATCCCCTTGAGGACCCTGTGATCGTGTATGAAAATAGGAGCCTTCTGATTCCTCCTGACCATGCCACGAAACAAGCTCCTTCCCTATAGGTAGCGTTTCGTGGCAATATTTGAAGGACTCATTTATCTCCAATTTTCAGACTATATCACATGCAGGGTCCCTTAAAACTCAAAAAGTAAATAATTGAGTGTAGGAAATTAATTCTATACACTGTTCCTCATTGCCTATTATCACTTTGTTAATCTTATATTGACACACATAGATCTGTCTTCAGTACTCGTTAGGTATATACAAGCACAGTCACGTATTATAGTCCCGTAACACACACACCTTCGAGTGACACGGCCTCAAAAAATTATACGAAACTCATTAGTACACACACACACACACACACACACACACACACACACACACACACACACACAAAACCATATCACCACTCTGCATGATATTCCGTACACAAGACTATTCCACCATCAACACACACACACACACACACCATTTCACTCTTTTTCCACCAAACCACTTCACTATCATTACTACTACAAAAATCCACTATGTCTCTCCATTTCACCATCACTACTTCACCATCACAACACTAACAACAACAAACACACACTATTTCACTCTGTTTCACAAATCTATTTCACCATCACATCATCAAACCTACAACAACAATAACAACAAACACCCATTATTTCACCATTTCACCCTCACAACAATAACAACCACACACACACACACACACTGTTTCACTCCATTTCACCCTCATAACACTAACCACAACAATAACAACAAGCCCCCATTATTTCACCATTTCACCCTCATAACAATAACAACAACACACACACACACTATTTCACCCTCACAACAATAACAACAACACACACACACACTATTTCACCCTCACAACAATAACAACAACACACACACACTATTTCACCAT
>JAWQEG010005977.1:35000-42500 GCA_033782935.1 Petrolisthes cinctipes
AGGATTGAAGAGTAGGAGGAGGCGTTGGCGGGGATAATATTAAAAACTGTCAGTCATGCTCAATAATCCTGTAACACCTACGAATGAAATCACCCTTAAAAAAAATATAACAGTAATAATATATAAATAAATAACATAAAATATAAATAAATGATGATGAACGAGATTTTTTTTTTTTTTTTTAAGTAATATTGGTTGATACGATTCACTCAGATGGCTCACTTTCATTTACCTGATTAAACTTACTATGTAGTTGACTCACTTGAATAATAATTTTAGCCTTTAGAACGGAGGATGAGGGATGGAAAATAAAATAGAAATATAACCAAATGGATACTACTGTGATGTCTGCAATAGGAAAAGAGGAAGGGAAGGGTTGGGAAGGAAGGGTAGGGTAGGGAAGGGTAGGGTTGGGAAGGGTAGGGTTGGGAAGGGAGGGGTAGAGAAGAGAAGGGTTGGGAAGGAAAGGAAGGGAAGGGTTGGGAAGGGAAGGGATAAAAAGGAAGGGAAGGGAAGGGAAGGGTTGGGAAGGAAGGGAAGGGAAGGGTAGGGTAGGGAGAAGATGAAGGGAAGGGTAGGGAAGAGAAGAGAAGGAAGAGACGGGAACAGTTGGGAAAGGAAGGGAAGGGTTGGGAAGGACAGGACATACAGACGACCACACCCTGTTTTGTTTAGCATACAGTGTCCTTTTAAGAGAATAGTACAGTGTTGGTAAATCTGGAGCAAATAATTCCTCCAAACTAGTCCAAGCAACAGACCACCATTATTTTTTATCATCTGCTGGTCCTATTTCCTGGATTACTTTGGAGGAACCAAGACACTCCAATGTACCAAAAGTGAATTATTATCATCCTCTCAATACTTACATTTTCTCTCATGAACAAATTACCTCCATTTTCTCTATCACCTTCGACCCCAACCACAATGTCAACAAGATATTTTTTTATAATGATATATACCTAAAAAAACGAGGCACGGATATCAACAGACACACAGACAAATAAATGATAGGAAGCAGCAAAGTATCCACGTGTTAATATCTATCAGCCCCACCCAACCAACCAACCAACCAACCAAGGCGTGGAGAGGAGGAAGGGCGTGTGTGTGTGTGTGTGTGTGTGTGTGTGTGTGTGTGTGTGTGTGTGTGTGTGTATAGGTCTCGTATATGTGTGTGTGTGTGTGTGTGTGTGTGAAGGTCCCGTATATATGTGTGTGTGTGTGTGTGTGTGTGTGTGTGTGTGTGTGTGTGTAGGTCTCGTATATGTGTGTGTGTGTGTGTATAGGTCTCATATGTGTGTGTGTGTGTGTGTGTGTGTGTGTGTGTGTGTGTGTGAAGGTCCCGTATATGTGTGTGTGTGCGTGTATAGGTCTCGTATATGTGTGTGTGTGTGTGTGTGTGTGTGTGTGTGTGTGTGTGTGTGTGTGAAGGCCCCGTATATGTCTGTGTGTGTGTGTGTGTAGGTCTCGTATGTGTGTGTGTGTGTGTGTGTGTGTGTGAAGGCCCCGTATATGTGTGTGTGTGTGTGTGTGTGTGTGTGTGTGTGTGTGAAGGCCCCGTATATGTGTGTGTGTGTGTGTGTGTGTGTGGTGTGGCGAGGTCAAGGGTGGGTGGGAAGACGGTATAGAAGACACAGCTACATCGCTTTAGGGTATACGGTGCGAACATTCTTTCTTTGGTGTGTGTGTGTGTGTGTGTGTGTGTGTGTGTGTGTGTGTGTGTGTGTGTGTGTACTCTTCCCTCCTCTCTCTCTCTCCTTCTTCTTGTTATGGGGTTATATTACGGTTACTCTAGCATTTATTATTTTATTATTATTATTATTATTATTATTATTATTTGGTATGTGAACTCAATCTTCCTTTTCTTCTCCTCTCTGTTATGCTCATTGTCTTTAGGGGTTTATCTCACAGTTGTATATATTAATTTTTCCCCCACCCACATTACTCTCCCATCTAAGTTTGTTTTGTTTTGTTTTTCATACGGTGCACATTCTTTCTTTATTGGTGTGTGTACTCTTCTTCCTCCTCTCTCTCTCTACTTCTCCTTCTTCTCCTCGTTAATTGCTCTGCTCATTGTCCTTCTTTTTTTGGGGTTATTTCACGGTTGCATATATTATTATTTTTATTCCCCTATTACTCTTCCATTTATTTTTATATATATTTTTAGTCCTACAACCCATACGTACAGTTGCGGACACATGAAACAGGTACTCATGAAACGGGGGTCCCTCATTATTATTATTATTATTATTATTTTTATTTTTTTTTTTTTTTTTTTTTTTTTTTATCAATGTTACAGTATATCTAAAATTATTACCATTTCATCTCCTCTCTTCTATTGTACTTCCTTTCCTTCTTTTTCATTTATGTTTGTTGTTTCTCCTCCTCTTTGTCTCCTTTCTTCTCTTTTGTGTTATAGTGTCTTTCTGTCCTAACACAATCTTCTGTATTTCCCTTCTCATTCCTCTCTGTCTCCTTTCTTTCCTTTTGTGTTATAATGTCTTTCTGTCCTAACACAATCGTCTTTATTCCCCTTCTCATTCCTCTCACTATAATGTAAACAATTGTGTGTGGCATTCATTCATTCATTAATTCTCATCACGACAGGATATGACATACATTTTTAAAACACACACACACACACACACAAATGCACAGGAGGAAATAGGAAATCAACTTAAATTATTATATATATATACCGGTATTCTTTAAAACTTTGCATTGATGAAGAAAACACAACAGGACTGCAACACCCACCCACCAGAAAAAAAAAAAAAAAAAAAACACACACAAATACACACATACACACACACGAAGGAAAACACGAACCCCACACCCACCCCAAAAAAAAAAAAAAAAAAAAAACACACACACACACACGAAGGAAAAATCAAATATATGAAACTAAACAAGGCAAAAAATCAAGTAAGAAAAGAACAATTAGCAACTGAAAGAAACAAAAGTGAATCATCATTTTTATCATCTTCATCATCATCATCATCTTCATCATTATCTTCTCTCTTTCTTCTATTTTCTCCTCTTCTCTTTCTTTTTCTTTTCTGTCTTCTTTTTCTTCTTCTTCTTCTTCTTCTTCTTATTATTATTATTATTATTATTATTATTATTATTATTATTATTATTATTATTATTATTATTATTATTATTATTATTATTATTATTATCATGGGGAAGGTAAACTATTGATGATGATGATGATAATAATGATGGTGATGATGATAATGATAGAGAACGATGATAATTATGGATGGTAAAGACGAAGGAAAATGAGGATGGCGAATGAGTGATAATAGAGAAATCAGCTAATAATAATAATAATGATAATAATAATGATAATAATAAAAAAAAAAAAAAATAATAATAATAATAATAACAATGATAATAATAATAATAATAATAATAAATGAGGATGGCGAATGAGTGATAATAGAGAATTCAGGTAATAATAATAATAATAATAATAATAATAATAATAAAAATAATAATAATAATAATAATAATAACAGTGATAAAGCTAAACTCGAATCACGACATAGGGAAATAATTATACCACTACCATAACAACACACACACACACACACACACACAACGTGACTGTAATTACTATAAACCCGAAGGTGACTGATAATGACTGACTGACTGACTGACTTACGTGGAAGAAGAAGAGGAAGAAGGAAGGTTATACTCTACAGAAGGGAAGGTTATATTCACTCAGGGGGAACAGGTGGATTGCTTGCTTGCTGTGCTTGCTGGAATTTGTTTGCTTGTTTGTTTGTTTACTTACTTTGATTTGTTTGCTTGTTTGTTTGTTTACTTACTTTGATTTGTTTGCTTGTTTGTTTAGCTTGATTGTTTGCTTTACTTGCTATTATTTGTTTCCTTGCTTGTTTTGTTTGTTTACTTACTTGTTTGTTTGTTTACTTACTTGTTTGTTTGTTTTGCTTACTTGTTTTTTATGTTTGTTTTGCCTTACTTTCTTGCTTTCTTGCTTTGCTTTCTTCGCTTGCATTAGGTTCCTTCCCTGCCTGCTTTGCTTTGCTTTGTTTCCTAGTTTGTTTTGCTTGCTTGCTTGCCTTCCCTGCCTGCTGCTCTGTATTAACTTCTCATGAAACGACCTTGAGTAATAATGCCAAATTGCATCATTATTTTTTTCTCTTCTTTATCTTTATGTTTCAACTCTGGACACATTATGCTTCACGTATCCCGTTGTCAAGGCCCATACAGGTCAACTTCTACACACACACACACGTTATAACTCTTACACACACACACACACACACACACGTTGCAACTCCAACACATAGCCTACACACACACACGTTACAACTCCTACACATAGCCTACATTCACACACGTTACAACTCCTACACATACACACACACACATACGTTACAACTACAACACACACACACACACACATACACACGTTACAACTTCTACACACACACACACACACACACACACACACACACACACACACACACGTTACAACTTCCATACTGGCACTGTTGGTCTTTTTAAGGGAGTGTGGTAAGTACATCTTTGGTACCTACATACATTACATTAGAGCTCCTTGATTCCTCCAAAATATTCCGGTAAACAGAACCAGATTAACAAAAATAATAGTGGCATGAATGTTGCTTGGAATAGTTTGGATGACTCAGTTACTCCAAAATTTACCACCAACACTGTAAATTATTCTCCCCTAAATACTGATTCATAGAAAAAAAAAAAAAAAAAATAACTTCAATGACTCACTTTTATTAATCATTTTCACCCCCAAGATGTAAAGGGGATATTTGAGGATGACTGTACACGTGAGTTGTCTAGTGCTAAAGCCTATTATTTTCGACTCTAGGCTATATACTTCCTCACCACATAGGCTAGACACGACTATTATAGGCTTATTGTCTTAATGTGTGTATTCGAGGCCTAATGCAATTTTGTCATTATGGAGGTTTGGCTGTTGCTGTTGTTGTTGTTGTTTTGATATGTGTGTGTGTGTGTGTTGTTGATGAGTTGATGCTCGCTCACACACACACACACACACACACACACACACATACACACATAGATGAGTACTTGTCTAATCTATCTTTATGTTTCCTCTGCACACATACACACACACACACACATAGATGAATACTTGTCTTATTTTCATACACACACACACACATAGGATATTTGTCTTATTTTCATACACACACACACACACACACACATAAATGAATACTGTCTTATCTATCTTCCTGCATCCTCTTCCTACACACACACACACACACACACACGATGCACCCCAGATAAATACTTCTCTTATCTTCCTTCACGCATCCTCTGATTGCAATCCCACAAATAGCTGTACACACACACACACACACACACGGAGTAAAAAAATACGAGCATGCGTTATCTTCTACACACACACACACACACACACACACACACACACACACACACACACACACACACACACATACATTCTCTGACCACATCTCTCAAGGCTACACACACACACACACACACACACACACACAAAGAAACAATATCCCATGATCGCCTCTCCTCTCCTTTCCTCCCTTCCCATGCATGAGTGTTGATATCAGTGTTGCCATCTCCTATAACGGTATTACCAGATCAACGGTATAGGGGGATAATAATCGTGTTGGTGAATTAGAGATGCGACCAATATATAACTGTAATAATACCTTGTTTTCCACTTTTTTTTTTATGGGTGAGTATTGCAGTGTTTGTAATGATTCTGTGTTCAATAAACCCTCATTATACATTAAACAACCATATGTATTTTTTTGGTTGTATAATGTATAATGAAGGTTTATTATTGTACACAGAATCATTACAAAATATAAACAAAAATAGGGTTGTATAATGTATAATGAAAGTTTATTATTGTACACAGAATCATTACAAACAAAATAATAGGGTTGTATAATGTATAATGAAGGTTTATTGAACACAGAATCATTACAAACATTTATACATTATACTGTAATATTGCCTTGTATTCCACTCTGGTTGTTATGGGTGAGTATTGCAGTATTTGTAATGAATCTATGTACAGTCGGCCTCAGGAATTCTTACACAGAGCATCAGTTAAAATGGTATTTATTTTGCACACACTGTAGGCATTTTTCTTCTGACTGATTCAAGTAGTACCCAAATAACATTACTAGAAAAAAAGTTTGGTGTTTGGAAATTATTGCACAAAATTCTCTAGTTGTTACGAACCCATGATGACACAGTGGTGTATACGAATTCCTGAGGCCGACTGTACAATAAACCCTCATTATACATTACACACCCATAAACCAAGTGGATAATGAAGGTTTACTGTACACAAATTCATTACATAATATATTACACACACATAACAACAGTGGAGAGCAAGAGATTTACTAAATAACTTAACTACAACTTTGACTCATAACTCTTAATTAACTATAACTCATAACTATATTGCCAGGACACACACAACCTCAATATCACTTCAAATTTGGGATCTGTTTCGTAGTACAATAGACCTCAGATATACAGTGAATAAAATAATACTTGTACGAACCACTACATTTTACACACATCAGTCTCTCATTGAAGACCACTAAATGTTTTCCCAGGCTTCTTCTGCTATTCATTAAACACCACTTCATTTTACACACATCAGTCCCTCATTGAAGACCACTAAATGCTTTCCCAGGCTTCTTCTGTTATTCATTACCATACAGACTATACGTGAGTTACTGAGCCTGTGTTTAATTAAAGGATAGTGCTACATTCATTGATCTTATATTCGAGTGCCTACTGTAGTGTGACCTTATAACCATACAAACTGTTACTGTATACGTGAGTTGCTGAGCCTGTGTTTAATTAAAGGATAGTGTTACATTTATTCATCTTCCTTCGAGGGCCTATAGTGTATTATTATTAAGAGAAATGAGTAGCCCTCCATCCAGTTTACTGTCAAAGGAATAATGCCACTAAAATCCTAAATGAACGTCAGATGGGGTGAGATGGAAGAAGGGAAGGGAGAATAAGATAGTGAGGGAAGGATGGAGGAAGGAGAGGGAGAGTTGGATAGTGAGGAAGGGATGGAGGAAGGGAAGGGAGAGTTGGATAGTGAGGGATGGAAGCATGGAGTAAGGGAAAGGGAAGTAGGATAGGGAGAGAGGGAGGGATGGAAGAAGGGAAGGGAGAGTAGGGTATGGAGGGAGGAAGGGAAATGGAGAGTAGGGTAGGGAGGGATGGAGGGATGGAGGAAGGAAAGGGAGAGTAGGATAGGGAGGGATGGAGGGAGGAAAAGGGAGAGAAACATAGGTCGGGAAGGAGGGATGGAGGAAGGAAAGGGAGAGTAGGATACGGAGGGAGGAAGGGAGAGTAGGGCATGGAGGAAGGAAAGGGAGAGTAGGATAGGGAGAGAGGGAGGAAGGAAAGGGAGAATAGGATATGGAGGGAGAAAAGGGAGAGTAGGGT